>PVIJ01001510.1:0-13306 GCA_004024925.1 Scalopus aquaticus | reverse complement strand
TTCTTGATCCAATCATCTATTTTTGGACATCTGGGTTGCTTCCATACCTTTGCTATTGTGAATAGTGCCGCAATGAACATACAGGTGCATGTATCCTTTTGAATTAGTGTTTTTTGTGTCCTTTGGGTAGATTCCCAAAAGTGGGATTGCTGGGTTGTATGGAAGCTCCATGTTTAGCAGTTTGAGGAATCGCCATACAGCTTTCCATAGTGGCTGGACCAGTTCACATTCCCACCAGCAGTGTAGAAGAGTTCCTTTTTCTCCACATCCTTTCCAGCATTTGTTGTTGCCTGTATTTTTAATGTGTGCCAACCTCACAGGTGTGAGGTGGTATCTCATTGTGGTTTTGATTTGCATTTCCTTGATTATAAGTGATGTTGAACATTTTTTCATGTACCTGTTGGCCATTTGCTTTTCTTCTTTGGAGAAGTGCCTTTTTAGCTCTTCTGCCCATTTTTTGACTGGATTATTGGCTTTGTTTTTGTTGAGTTGTGTGAGTTCCTGGTAAATTTTTGTTATCAGTCCTTTATCAGTTGTACTGTGTGAGAAGATCTTTTCCCAGTTGGTAGGGTGTCTTTTAGTTTTGGTTAGTGTCTCTTTTGACAGTGCTGAGACTTTAACCTTTGGTGCCACCAAGGAGGCCCATCCATGCTTTTATATATATTCCTATTTTATGGATTAGGAAAACAAGCACAGATGGCCAGGAGACCTGCCTGCCATCTCCCAAGTAAGTACATACAGTTAGATTGAAATTCTGAATAAAAAATAACTTGGCTAGAGAACTTGAAAAAAAAATTTCCTTAGAAGTACAGTAAATCACAAATTTTAGGAAATTATTTCACTGCATAATCCATCATAGAAAGGCAGACTACTCTGTCATCTGGGAGAGAGAAATACTATTCTAAACATCAAAGCCAGCAAGGCTGCAAGGCTTCAAAAAGTTAAAAGTGACATTACCTTGGGCCTCCCAGGTGGCACAATGGGTTAAGCACAGCACTACGAAGCTATCCAGAGCCACTGCAGCACAAGTTCCATACCCAGACAGGGAGCTTCCCACATGGCAGGCAGACCACTCCTGTCTCACCCGCTGCTCCCCTCAGCAGTGTACTGCAGTGGATCTGCCTGTTCAGCTCCCCACTCTGTCTCTGGTGAACCCTCTCGCTGCCCCATGCTTCTGGCCTGTACCCCAGCTTGTACACATAAATAAATTAAAAAATAATAAAAAATAAATAAAGACCTGGGATTCCTTAAAAAAAAAAAAAAGTGGCGTTACCTATTTGGACTGTAATTTTAGATCAAAAAAGCAGATGTTTTGAATTGGATAAGCCCAAATTTAAAGCATTATCTTGATAAGCTTTCCCTACCACACTCCTCCCTACTTGCTCAAAACATTATCCTTGAAACAAGTAATTTTAAGGCTCTTCCTCAATGCACTACTGTAACAGTCCCTGTTACAATTTGTATAGTAAACACTGAACTTTAATTAACTATATAAATAGAAGTAGTTGAGGATAGAGAACAAAAGGCAAAACAGAGAACCGAACAGTTTGTTACCCAATTTTAAAAAGGGCAGTTAGAACCATAAGTTCAGCTATAAATTTTTTACACAATCTCTGTTTGGCCAGGATAAAGGTGAACATACCAGTTACAATGCTGAAGAGATGTTTTATCAAACCACAGTATGTAAAGTATATATAAAGGCTTGTTATTTTGATCAACAAACTACATGTGAGTTTACTGTATGTTGCACTTCCAAAATTTGGAATAGATTATCTACTCAGTACTGGCAGCTCTCCATCATTTGCCTTTTCCTCTGAAATATATGATTATGTGTGGTCACTCCCAGGGGAACAATCTAGGGAGTGTCCCCTCAAGACAACACAAATAGCCAACGGCAAAGGGTAACGCTTCCCTTTCCTCAAAGGCTTCCTTCCTGTTCACTCTCTTGAAAAAAAAAGAAGCAAGACTCCCCATTCCTCCCCCAAGGGGACTGCAAGCAGCTGTTTTCCTCACCCCTCTTCTAACAGCAGCAAAGCCCACCACAACTACAACTCAGACCCTGAAGGGCCACATGGAATCAATAACTGCTCTGCTTTCAATCAAAGATAAAAATATTAGGGATTAACTGCAGTTTGGGAGGGTTGTAACAGAACCCACAAAAACAAAACAAGTTGCCCAAGGAAGCTTTAAACAGTTCTGGAAATGTAGTTTCTCCACCCCCATATATGCACACATACTTTTTGCATGAAATAGTTGTACGCCAGTGAGAACAGCTTAAAAAAATCAACTGGTTTCCAAAAAGAATGCAACCGGACAAAATGAAAACTCATCAAGTGGTCCAGATAGGATGATTGACACTGGCCCGTGGACACATACATGCAAAAGCTTCTGCCCAAGAGGGCCAGGAGACATGTAGAATGAAAGGGACACGGCCTCACTAAGCTTGCGGCTGTCTTCTTTCACTTGACACCTTCAATCCTCACGTCAACTACTGCAGGCAAGCAGAGCCTCCCAGCACCAGTGACCCCGTCCTCCCCAGTTTTCCTAAGTCTGATCAGAAGTTACAATGCAACACATTCATGTGACAGCTTGCTTCTATTGATGTTACCTACTTTTTTTTTTTTTAAAGATCTACTTTATTTATTCATGCATACAGGAACTGGGGTGTAGGACAGCGGTGCTGGGGGTGAGAGGACTCACCAGAGACAGAATGGGGAGCAGAATAGGCAGATGGACTGAACTACACTACTGAGGGGAGCAGCAGGTGAGACAGGAGAGGTCTGCTGCGCCATGTGGGTCAGCTCCCTGGCTGGGGATTGAACTCAGGTCATAGTGGCTGGTGATAGCTTGATAGCGCTGTGTCTTTAACTCCTGCACCATCAGGGAGGCCCCACCTATTAACTTTTTGACTCAACTGCTACACCTAAGTACTGCTGGGGTGTACCTGAATTTTAGAGCTTAAAAAGTCTTACAGATGCTCTAGTCGAGCCCTGTTTTATAGATGAAACTCAAAAAGGTAAAGTATTAACAGCTAGCTCAAGTCAGTGGCAGAACCAGGTGTACCCACGCTTCCCCATATGCATTATTACCCAATGTTCCACCCCGCTGGGGCCCTGGGGCTTCCATAGAGGTTGAGCAGCTGAGGTCGGGATGGCCACAGTTACATGGCCAGAAGAACCTGTACTTCCCAAGCAGTCAGGGCCAGGTGTAAGGAAAAGCAAGTACTCTGTGTGTAGATAATTTAACTCATTCCTTCCCCTCTATTGTAATTCTAGTACAAACAAGGAGAGGCATTTGTTTAAATATACCTGGCTAGAGAGGAGGCTTTAAAAAAAAAAGCGCAGGAATTTATTTAGCTTTGTGAGGCTTTACTCTGACAATAACACATACCGTTGGCACACCTTATTAAAGTTCCATAAGTTAACTTAGAAGGTAAATATTTAGGGTTACTGGATGAGGCCTTCAGACATTAAGTCTGACAAAGTTAAGTTATGAAGATTCACATACAGGATCACAATCAAAGTGGTAAAATGAACCAAAGGAGAAGTTGTACAGGTGGGCTTCAAAACCTGGCTTGTTACAGTAAACCAGTGGTTTTCAGCCTTGGCCACACATGAAGATCAAGTGGCAAGCATGTGAGCGAGCCTCCTTGGACACTCAACACAGTCAAGCTGACAGGTAACTAGACCCCCCAGACTTGACTCTTCAACAGGTGAGGTTCGAGACACAGTGCTGCAGAGAGAAGTCGCGTCTGCTTTGCTCTCGTGGAATTCCCAGCCCACAGAACCCATGGGCATAAGGAAATGGGTGTTTCAGATCACTACATTTTGGGGTGATTTGTTAAGCAACAATTACAGTAACTGGGACCCGGAGTAGGTATTTAAAAATCCCATTGCCTGAGGTGAATTTCAGCCCAATTATGCCAGTATCTCTGATAGGGGGTAGGTGTAGGTGAGTGGGATCCAGTCATCTATTTTTAAAACACCGTAGATGATTGTACTGTGCCTCCAAGGTTAAAAATCATGTTCAGCTCTGTGCTGTCCCGTACAGTAGTCACCTGCTACAGGCAACTATTTAAAGTTAAGTAAAATTATATATGCAGCTCCTCAACTTGCCACATTTCAAGGGTTCAACAGTCACATATAGCCAATGGTTGGTTACTTTATTTTTAAAGATTTATTTATTTAAGCATACAAGAGCTGAGGTGTAGGCCAGAGGTGGTGGTGGGAGGGCGGGGGATTTGAGGATTCACAGAGACAGAGTGGGGAGCTAAACAGGCAGATTGCCTGAAGTACACTGCTGAGGGGAGCAGCGGGCGAGACCGGAGAGGTCTACTGTGCCATGTGGGTTAGCTCCTTGGCCAGGGATCAAACTCGCGCTTGCTGTGGCTGGGGATAGCTTCATTAGTTGAGACTTAACCCCCTGCGCCACCAGGGAGGCCCAGTTGGTTACTTTATTAAACAGCCGACACAGAGAACATTCCCAGAAATACAGAAATGGGGTTGGTCTAGGCCAGTGGCTCTCAAGGCTTGGTCCTGAGCTATAATAACAGCATCAACATCACCACCTAGAAACTCATTAGAAATGTAAATTCTCAAGCCACACCTCAGGTCTACTGGATCAGAACCTTTTGGGGTAGGACTCTCACAATGATTCAGTGGCACACTCAAGCGTGAAAACCACCAATCTTATTACCGACCCTATAAAATAATTTTTCCATGACCCATCATATTTAAATCTGCAATTTATCAACTTTTAACTCCATTAAAATGAATAGTTCTTACCATACAACTTCAAAGATGTATTTTTATGTTATCTTTGCTATCAATTAGCACGCGAAAGATTCTAAGAAGTTTCATGAAAATGCTCTCAATTATTGATAATCATTGAGAAACAACCTTAAGGTCCAAAAAAAATAGAAATGTTTAAAATGGAAAGCACAACATTCAATTATCAAAATTATAATTGTGAAAACAATGTTGTATGACAAAATACACAAAGGAAAACAGAGGACAACATTGTAACTACAGATATTTGTAATACAGACAAGGAGAAAATGCAGATAGAGGGCAAATGAGATACTGATTTGTTAGGCTTGACAGGGCAGTGATTCCACCTCTCCCCACCTTTTTATTGCTGCCTCGACCTTTCTGTATGCAAAAACATTGTAGAACATCTAAGGGAACCATTTTTTAAAACGATAGAATTGCCACGTGAAAAGTTCATCCCAAGAACAATTTGGTAAAACACTCCTACTATTTATTTCATCAATTAGTCACTGAATCTACAGGAACGTGAAATCAAGACTGGCTTCAAGGACATGGTGAGGGCTTGGAAAAGGTGTCCGAATCCAAAGAGCCCCTGTGCTTTTCTAACCTTAGGTCTGCAAATATGAGAATTAGGCATTTTTATACATAAAATTTCAAAGATGTGAAAACCTGACTTTTCTTCCTGTGTTTAGTTGCCACATAATTGTTGGGTAGTGTAAGGCGAAATAAACTAATTTCCCAAGAGAACTGTCTCACATTTTCTTTTTACATTTGTAAGTCAAAATTCCCAGGAATAATTTATAGAGTGATCTTCTTTTAAAAAGATAGCTTTTGGATCCCACAGAAATGAACTCATTTTATTACATTTTCATATAAATTTTAGCTTACTTCCTGTATTGACAGCTCTAGTGTTAGTAAACTTAGTTTCTTACCTTGCAAAGGTGCAAAGTAATCTTTCTGAGTTTCTGTTTGTCTTGTTGGTTTCTCCACTATTATGTTTCCTTTGCAGGTAATGTGTTCCAAACTCCTTTAAATTTTAAATAAATACTTTCTCTGCTTTAGCTCCACGGAAGATTTAAGAAACGGTAACTGTGGTTGACTTGTTGTCTTTTGGAAACCTACTACTTGGGAGAAGCTAATTCCTAGAAACGTCTTTGAAATATACACATGACATGTATAATTTTAGTGAAAACTGGAACTAATCCAAGTTATCCAATTATCTCTCTCTAGATTTTGCCACAAGAAGCCCAATTAAGTGGTAGGGTAACAAACTGGTCATTTTGGTATCACTGTGAAAATTTTTCCCAGTCTGATAGGAATATACTGTTAAATTAAAGGCAGCCAAAATAAAATTTCTGAACTAATATTTTTGCAGCAGTGATGCAAAAGTAAGAATTTTCAAATTTTTCAGCAATTTACACTGACTACAACTAATTATCTTCATGAATGTGGGAAATGAAAGTTGTCTAGGG
This sequence comes from Scalopus aquaticus, assembly GCA_004024925.1. Classification (NCBI taxonomy): domain Eukaryota; kingdom Metazoa; phylum Chordata; class Mammalia; order Eulipotyphla; family Talpidae; genus Scalopus; species Scalopus aquaticus. The sequence goes on along the minus strand of PVIJ01001510.1, from coordinate 7,065 downwards.
TAATTACTATCTTCAATACTAGCATTTATATCTGCTCTTAAGAAAAAGGAAATCATTGTTTTTATTTTCATCCTTGGAGTTAAATGAAAAGAGGTATATGACAAAAACTTGTAATGATATATTATTTAATAATAATGAGGCTTTACAAGATTCTTTCTCTGTGCTGGATTTTTTTGAATTTAGGCAGAGAACAAAATGACAAATCATAATATAGTTGTGATACTAGAAAAATCCCAGTGTAACTGGGGTAAAACTACTTCTGAGAAATGTCCTTAACATAATAGACAGAGACCAACACAAACAAACAAAACAATACACTTTAGGGGGTAAAAAGCAGACTATACAAAGGAAACTATGAATAATGCTCTTAGAAAGAGGGAGAAAAATACCACAATCAAGAAACAAGAAGGAGATATTATTTTAAAAAATCAGGCACCAGAAAAGGAACTCTTGGATTAAAAATGATAGCAGAAAATAAAAACTAAGCATGAGTGTTGGAAGATAAACTGGAGAAAATCTCCCAGGAGGGGGAAAAGAGAGGTGGGGTGGGGGGGTGGGGCAGGGAGTGGGAGGGAGGGAGGGAGATGAAACGTAGTAAGGAAAAATAAAATAATTCATGACCAAGTCAAGAAACTCCATGTTCAAATAAGTGTTCTAGAAAAGTAAATAAAGAGGTGAATTTATAACTGAACTAATTCAAGAACTTTTTTAAGAACTGAAGAACATAAGTTTCCAGGTCGAAATGTGCATTATTATAATTTCCCTAAAGAAGGGTGAGAAAAGAACATTTTATAGGATTCCAAAGAGAGAAGTTTTAGGTCACATCCAAAAAATTAGAAATCTAAATAGCTTTATACTTTTCAACAGAGACACTGGAAGAAAAAGACATTAGAGCAACTAATATATTTAAAATAGAACTGGACACTTATCCAAACTATCAATGAAATGAGTGAGTAGAATGATGGTGTGTTCATGGCTTCAAAATATTTCCTCTCAAACACCCTTTCCCAGGAAGCTACTACTAAATGGTATGCTCTACACAACCAAGGTAGAAAGCAAGCAAGAAAAGGGAAACAAAAAACATGAGATTTCACACAGAAAAGAGTCAACAGGTATCCTCAGTATGATGTAACAGGAAATTCCAAAATGGCAGCTACACCAGGCAGAGTAGCATTAGAAGAGTCAAGGAAGAATGTCTCTAAGAAGATGAAATCAAGAGAGTACTTGGCATGTTTGAATGTCTTTAAAGAGACTTAGGCAAGAGATAGGTAATTTAAATGCTGAAGTAAGGTTAGGTACAATAGTAATTAAGGCAAGGTTTTCCCAAGTCCTGAAACTATTACCAACAATATTTAAATTTCTGGTCTACAGAGATACAGGAGCAGCAAACACCCTAGAAGCTTATGCAAGAGAAGGGAAAGCGGGTTTGGAAAAAATATATAACGGTTCAGGTAGTGCATAAACTAGAAAACATACATGCAGTTGACAAGAAAAACCTTTCTTCCACTGCTTCCCTAATATACTTTACAAGACTACACTGCCCACCTACAGTATGGAAAATTGGGCAAGAAGTTAAACTTGGATGCTCTTTACTAAAAGCTCAAGATGTAGCCCAGTTTTCTTTTAGCTTAGCTACGTAATATGTATACATTGCTTTGGATGCTATAATTTAGTTACTCAAAATAATAAGAACAAAAATGTATGTAGAAAGTAAGTCCCGTTCTAGGTTCTCCCCATCTTAAAATAGAACATTGCTATTTGGTATAACTTGGTAGGTTATTTTCTTGTATCTGGGAACACTCAAAATTTTTTTCATATGAATTAATGATAATGGCGTTACTAGATATTAACAATAAGCCACCAAATCATTTACTTTGGGATGGGGAGGAAGGGTAAATCTATATACACTTCATGATAAAGATTCACTTCCTAAAAATTATGAAGATCAGATGCAAAAGCCACTCATCTACAGTTTTTAAATCACTACTTCCAACCATACTGGATGTAAAAATGAATGAATGCATCTTAGTATACTGATTTTTAAGCTAAGAAAGATAGTTGCTGAAATATATATAAGTGTGTGTGTGTGTGTGTGTGTGTGTGTGTATACGCGCACACACGTGCGCGCAAGAGAGAAATACTGAATGACTATAGTTTCCTTTCTTTTGGAGAGGTGAGGGAATGGGAAGGGTAGAGGATGACAGTAGTGGTGAGGGGGAGACTTTTCATTACTTATCTGCTTAGACTTTGATTTTTTTTTTTTAAAAAAGATTTATCTACTTATCCATACCAGCTGGGGTGTAGGCCAGAGGTGTGGAGTGGAGGGCTGAGAGAATTCACCAAAGGCAGAGTGGGGAGCAGAACAGGTGGAGTGACTGAAGTACACTGCTGAAGGGAGCAGTGGGCGAGGCAGGAGAGGTCTGCTGTGCCATGTGGGAATCCCCCTGGCCGGGTATCGAACTCGTGCTGCCGTGGCTCTGGACTGCTTCACAGTGCTGTGGCTTAACCCGCTGTGCCACCAGGGAGGCCCTACTTTGATTTTTTTAATGAATTCCCATTTTGGCAATTAGGGGCTCTGATTCTATCTCCCTCTCCTGAATTTCCCTGCTTCAGTATCCTATTCCACATACACCACCCAGAATTAATTTGTGGCAGGTATGTTTTCGCTTTAACAAGACTTTCTCCCAGTCTTAAAAAAGCGAACCTGCACTTTCAGCACCCACATGATCAGCACAAAACCACCTGTCTTTGCAGGTTGCTCAGGCCCTGGGTCCCTTTTACAGTCCCTCCTCAATGCACCCCCACACTGCGAACCCAACTCAGTGCAGAACCTTGCAGTGTATCAGGGGCTGTTGAAGGGCATGGGACACAAAGGGAAGCAAGACAAGGTACCTGCCCTCAGGGAACTCACAGCCTCAAGGAGGAGGCAGAAGAGGAAACATGTAATTTCCAAATATTATGGTCAATGTAAAAGCAAAATTAGAGTTTGCATAATTCACCACACTGTTTATTAGCCATTTTAAACCTTATTTCCCTATCTCTCAGAGATGAAGGCTTTGGCATAGGCACTGGATCAGTAGTTCTCTTTGGATCCTCTGTGCTGAGTATTGTAGCACATGATCGGAAATTCACATGTCTCCTACCTAGTGCAATGACTTTTTAAGAAGCAAATTCATATATGTTTTCATGTTTCAGAACAGTAACCAGCACATTAACCTGGTGCTCTGCAGTGTATTATGCCCAGATTTTTGAATCAGAGCAAACTTCTTTAACCTCACAAAACCTATGATCATATCAGTATCATGCAGTCTTGGCTTTGAATCCAAAAAAAGGGGAAAATTATGAAATCTAAGCCCATCTGTTTCTTTTCCTGGAAATCAATGCACTCCTGCTGGCTTTACTGGGAGGACTGAAAACTCACTTAGTAACTTAAAATTTCTACTCCTGGCTAACATATTTGTAATTTTGTGGAATTTTCAAAAATCTCCGTTTGACAGAGGCTTGACAATATTAATGTCTTACACTTCAAATCTTGAATTTCTAGGTAAGAAAAATAACATTCTCACCTTGCCCTGAGCTCTACCCCCAAAAAAATGACAGAAATAAACTGCAAACACAACATGAAAAATTGTTGCAATTAATCAACTCAGAGCCCAAGGGAGGAATTGTTTCTATTTTTAAATGCACTGCAGCTTTCTGGTAGAGAAATATGAAAGCAAGCAGCATAATGAAAATCAAAATACAACTGGTGACAGTAATCCTAACCTACAAGTAGCATGGCTGAGCTGACTCCCCAGTTTATCTGTAAACTGAATGAAAGGTACCCAGGCAAAATCCCACAGAGCACCAACCGCTAGTCCAAGGATTGGAGAACTGAACAAGAGAACACCTATGTTTCAGTGTTCTTCTTTGAGCACTGGGGCTGTTCTAATTAGTAAACCACAGGATAAATCCCCCCCATCACCCTGTAAATTTTTACTTTAAAGCTCCTGATTTCTAATTGTGGCAGCCCTAAAAATGATCAATAGATTATTTATAATCTCTTACCAACTGTCTACAGTTATAATTTCTATCCAAGTTCCACAAAATTAAATCTATTTCTCTCCACAAATGACAAAGCTTCATTTCATTGAATAGTAGCTAACAGTAGGACTCCTTGTGGTTAAGAGTGACAAGGAGCAAGGGAAATAGAAGCAACAGCTACATAACAGAAATTAGACTACTCTACCTGCTTCCAGACTTTGAAGAAACTGACCCAGCAGAATTATTTTTCTGTAACAATGTAAAAAAATCCAATTTTGGGGAAAATGCTGGTGATGTACTATCTGATTTAATCTGTATATATTTTCATTTAAGCAACCTGTTTACCTCTATCATCATGAAATATACAACTAGTTTGTGATAAATGTATCTAAACGTAATAAATAATTAAAATGTATCTAAAATAGAACTCAAGGACACATTCATTACTGAAAAGCATTTAATAGGACATTTTAAATAAAACAGCATTTTTAAATAAAACAATCTGCTGTAGGTAGCACAATGTTTGCCAACTGGCTTAAAATCGCTACCCTTAACACAAAGAGCAAAGGCTGCCCAAACTTACAATAATTCCTCCCCCAAAATTTAGCAAAACTATGTTTAAAGCACCACATCATTACAGCATGGAGGCAATTGCTTCCATCAGCAATATAACAAACCTTACAGATAACTCTTCAGTGAAAATCTCTAAAGAGCAATAACCACCAAATTGTAGTGCATCAATCAACAGGTGAAGTTTTACAAACACAACTCATACTCATGTCCAAAAGGAATGAATTCTGTCAAAAATCTCCATTTTTTTCTTTTCTACATCTACAAGCTACTGCATTGCTATACCGAATGAATTCCAATCCTTTTCTTCTGGGGGCTTACCAGAAAAATGCCAAATATTCTAATTATTTTAGGGCATTTTCCCATACTGCTGCGTGGAATAGAGCAGAATTAATAAGGATCCAACAGTTACCACTTTTCAAATGCAAATATGTTGCCATCTAGTAAATGCAGCCCCCTTTTAAATATCCCCCAGTGTCCACACAGCTCAGGGCACTACTTTTGTTTCCTTGAAAATCAAAATTCGCGCATTACATTCAGGCATTATATTCAGGCATTATCTCCACCCAGCACCAACAACAAAAAAAAGAAACAGATTTTAAATGGCTCAGGCCTGAGCCTGCATCAAGATTGTTTTGCTTGATTGTGGGGGGTTTCCTTCCATTTTACAAGCAAAGTCCCTCAACAATTTTACCGAAGGATGCTGTCAGCGCAACGAGCACTGGGTCCCACTGGGTCCCAGGCCTTGGGGCGGTCACTTGCCTCGTTTCTGGCCTCAGTTTTCTTATCCGTAATGGGGTCGTTGGACGACTCTCTAGGCTCCCATCAGATCCCCCCCACCCCTCATTCTCTGGGTGCGTCGAAGCCAGCCCGGATCTGGTGCTAGCTCTGGCCAGGGTGCCTCGCCTGCTGTTGCCCTCAAGAGAGGGGGTGGGGGGAGGGGGTCAGAGGGAGGAGAACTTGGACTTGCAACAGCTTCAGACAGGAGCGTGCGACAAACTTGAAGCCTTCGTCCTAACAATAGGAGCGAGCACTCCCATTTTCCGGGCTCAAACTTGTAGGATCGCGGGTTGGATCCTCCTACCCGCCCTCCCTGGACCCGCTTTACCTTTCTCCCTGTTTGGTATTAGAAGGAGGAGGGTGCAGGACCGTTTGATTCCCTTCCATCTCCACCACGCACTTGGTGTTCAGTTCCAGTTCTGAAAGCAGAGGGGAAACGAACGTTGCGAAGTCGAGCATCGGTGCCTCCAGCCCGCCCGGGCGCACCGCGCGGGGGTCTCCCGGGAGGCGGCCGAGCCGGGAGCCGGGAGCCGGGAGCCCGCGCCCGGGGCGCCCGGGTCTCCGCGGCCAGTGCGGGCGCTGCCTCCGCCCCGGCTCCGCGGCCCCGACCCGGCCCCGGCTCCAGTCCCCGCGCCGCAGCCCCGCGGCCCCGCAGTTTGCAAAGTTGCCCCCGCCCTGAGCCCGACCGCAAATAAAAACGAGCGGAAAGCTCCTCACCTCGTCGGTTCATGGGCCGGACGCGGACGGCAACTTTTACCTTGGTATCCGACATGTTGGCGGCGCCCGCTCGGCCCGAGGCGGCCCCTCACGCGCGGCGCCGCCGCCGCAGCAGCCGCGCGCCCCCCGAGCGCGGCCGCCGCCGCTCCGCCGTGTGCTCCGAGAGGCAGCGCCGAGGCGCGCGGGCCATCCCGGGGGAGCGCGACGCGGGGCACGGCCGCGGCCCGGGGAGGGGCGGGCACGCGGGGCGGGGCGCGGCGGCGGGCGGGGAGGAGGCCGCGCCGCCCCGGCCCTGGCGCCGCTCTAGCCGCGCCGGCCCAGCCGGGCGCGCAGCACCGCGGCCCCTCGCGGCCACCCAGGGCCGGGCCGCGCCGCCATCTTCCGCGCCTCGCGGGGTCCGCGCCCCGCCCGCCCAGCACCCGTGGAGCCCGGGAGGCCGGGGCGGGCCGCGCGGCGCCCACCGAGCGCGGGTGCGGGCGGCCGGCGGCGGCGCGCGGGGGCCTCTGGACCCCGGGGCTGGACGCCTCCTTTCCCCGGGCGGGGGCTCCCGGCCGAGGCTGCCCCGGCAGCGGCGGGGACCCGAAGGGCACCGCCTTGAACTGGAGTCACCTTGTGCGGCCGCTGTCACCCGCAGACCCGGAGCCCCGGGGCGTGCCGGGTGGGCAGGCCTTCCCCACCGAGTGCAGCGCGCCGGGGTGGATGTGCAGGCACGCCGCCCCGCTCCGCCCGCCCCACTCGGAGCAGGCGGCGGTATTTTAAGACCTTTGTGGTGAACGGAGGCTAGAAATTCATCTGTGCTTCTACCACGGAAAGAGAGAGAGAGGGAGAGAGTGTGTGTGTGTGTGTGTGTGTGTGTGTGTGTGTAAACAGTGCTCTCGCTTCCTTTCTTCTTCCACTTCTCTTATCATGGGAGGGATGTCAAGTGGGTGGGAGAGTCATTAACTCTTACATAAGAATTTAATAGCAACGGATTCT
>PVIJ01001509.1:72100-196129 GCA_004024925.1 Scalopus aquaticus | reverse complement strand
GGAGGGGGGAGGATAAGGGCACAAAATGGAGTAGAAAAGAATACAAGGGACCATGGAGATGGATCACGGGTGAATTGGTGGTGGGCTACCCAAGGGGAATACAAAATGTAAAAGACATAAATAACAATAATTATATATATATATATATATATTATGAGCTCAGTATTTACAAGTCACTCTTCTAGGCTCTAGAGAGGAATAAGACAGACAAAATCATTTCTACTGCCAACCTGTATGACAGCATAGGACACTTTCTTAAATGCTGTTCCTCCTCGTGGGTAAATAGAGAGACATGATTTTAGCTTTTTTGCTCAAGTCAAGTAGACACCCTATATGGTGCTCACCATGTCCACAGTGGTCCTGGGCAAGTAAATGGACTTCACAGAGGTTATGTCTTAGTGGCAATGGACAATAATCAAGCAAACAATATATATGATCCAAAAAACTGAGAAGACAATGACTTATAGATAATATGAACAGAAATGGTTTTATTAGGAGATGACAATTAAACTGATACGTAAGAAGGCGCCAACTGTGAAATCAGCCTCAGTAAGAGCACTGAAGTGAAACAGAACAGCACATGCAATGCTTGGAAGCAGAACTGAGTTTGACACATTCGAAGAACAGAACGTAGATTGGTGTGGTTGGAGTGCAGTGAGCAAGGTGATGAGAGATTGGAAGTGCTAAGGTCCAGTCTGTAGGACTCAGTAGGCTTTGATAAGGCTGACTACAATCAACAACAACATATTCTATGTTTAAAATTGTGCTAAGTGGGCACATCTCGTGTTGTGTTGTTCCACAAGTAAAAAAAGGGGGGAATGGTTTTGAACATGTAGAGATTGAAGGACCTGAAGAACATGAATGTAGAGTTACCCAAGGGGTGATTATTTATATAGAATGACTGCGCTCGTGACTTCTCAAGTATTGGCATAACGAGAAGAAGCAAATTCCAGGATGAATCTGATACATCCTGGGGGAAATAAGAGGTCAGTGTTCAGAGCCTCAGGCATTTCAAACTTCAGGTGCATGACAGAGAAGATCCACCACAACATCAAAGGTTAAGAGCTTAACCTCTAAAGACAGTTAATCTGAGTTTGAATCTGTTACTCAATGAGTTATTTAATTTCATTCGTGGGTTCCTCATATAAAATGGGGATCTAAATGCCTACCTCATTAGGTTGCTCTGAGACTCAAATGAAATAGTTTATGCAGAAAATTACAGCACATGGCACTCAGTAGGGGACCGATAACGGCACATGTGCCACACATAAACCTAAATAGGAAACAGAGAAGGAATTTCTAAAGAGAAAGGAGACTAGACTGGAAAGTGGTATCACAATAGAGAGCATATTTAAAAGATGAAGGTTATCACAGTTGCTTAATGCCTCAGGGAGGCTAACAGCGATCAGAAAACACCTATGAAGTCTAGCCATGATAAATTTAGTAGTTTCAGTAGCATGACTGAGCTGAAAGCCTTAATGGTATTATTTGAGGAACTGTTATGAGATTTGGGAATGCAGAGAACATACCCTGCACTGTTAATAAGGTCCACTCAGACTGGACGAGGAGAACCAAGACAATGAAGCGAAAAATAGCATCAAGTTTGCATCTCTGTCTAAAGATGTGAATCACTTACATGTGGAATTATAAGAATGGGTGCCTGGTTTGAGATCAGCCTAAATTTTGGATACTATAATTTTTAATCCACAAATTTCTTCACAGAAGAAATAAAGCTACCCTAAATATAAAGGAATTGAGTGAGGAGAGGGGATAGAGGCGGTAATGTAACAGCATAGTTACCATGGAGCCTTGTGTTGGGCAGTGACGCATGCGCACATGTCTAGGTGCAAAGCTGTACTCCCGAAATTAGTTATGTAAATGAAAGGTAAATCAATAAAATTTGATTGATAATTAAAATATTAAATAAACATTAATAAATATTTTAAAATTAAAATCTTAGTTCAATAAATAAGCAAATATAAAGGAGGAGCAGCTCTTCCAATCAGTTTTTAAAATTAATTCTTTGGAGGATAAAATTTTAGTCTGAGGTTTTGCTGGAAAAGCAGTACAGGGCTAAACCTGGGAAGTGGGTATGTGCAATGCAAAAAGAGTCATTGGATCTTATTTTTCAAGGGTTCAAGGATTAGCACAATGACAGGAAACCACCCCACCCCCCATTCCACTCTATTATCATTTTCTCATGTTTGTTTCCTAAAGGCTTTTGTTGCAGATACCCTTTCTGCCCAAGGGTAGGAAATTCATAATCCAAAGCCATTCCCATAAGCTTTGTTCCAATAACTTCTCTGAATCATACACCTGGCTCTCCAATATTACTAATCAGTCATTTTAAAAATCCTCTAGGGACAAAGGAGGCTTTTGTGGCTCATTTTAGTGTGACCCTGACTTCATCTCGGCTCAACGGGAGCTGTGACATAAACAACCCACACTCAGAGCAGTTTGACAACTATACTGGGAAACTCATGAGACAGACCTGTATAGAAGATGGAGTCATTTTCAAGGTCACTGTGAAGATAGAATTGAAGTAAGTGGATTCCAAGTTTTGGCTAATGCTATTGGCCTTTTCTCTTTAACTGACTGAGTGTGCTATAAATTATTCACATGTGCTGATGAGTTATTCTGGTTGCCATGATGAGATTCTGGCTACTGTGTCCTGTCCAGCTCATCGTCAATTTATTCTTACAATGGATCACTCTTACCCTGGAATGACAACCTTGTCCCTGGAGAAATTTTTCTCTATGTAAGTAGAAATCCCCCTAAGAAGTCCTCTGGGGTCCTGCTCAGAGTCTGAGCCTGTTGACGACGCTATCCGTTTCTATCACAAGGTGGAACCCGCAAGCCGCCACAGGCGCCGCTCGGCGGTGCTGCGCTATCCCGGCGCTCAAAGAGCCAGAACCAGTTGCGGTTCGGGCAGAAAATAGCAACTAGTGAGTCCCACTCATTGTACAAAAAAGAAAACTCAGACCCAACGAGGAGTAATGCCCAACCGAAACCACACTGCTGCTTGAAAAAAGCGGTGTCAAAGGCCATGTCTCCATATTGTGAATCCCAAATTAATCCCCCACAAAGGCAGTGTTTTTCAAACCATAACAAACAAGCAAGCAACAAGGGGGTGGAGGGGAGGACCTTTATTCTAACAAAAGTTTGCAGGGAGTATATATTTCTTCCATTCTTCCACATCCTCATCCCCTCCCCGCATCTACGTAATGAAAACGTAGTGCCTCCCATTGAAAGAATTGTCGCAGACACAAGGTTTAAACACCACCAGTCGCCTCCGCAGAGTTTGGAAACAACTGCTGGAGAGGAACAAACTGAATTGGAGGCCCTAAAGTGGGTTAGTTGCATTGATTATCTCTCTAAAAATAACTTTCTCTACGGCTGCCTTTCCACCTTCTTCAAAGACAAAAAAAAAAAACCCTCTTTGCCCTTCTCCAGAGTTCAGACACCTCAGGTCCTCCCTGATCTCCCAGGTCATCAGCCCTGCCCGAGGCAAAAGGGATCATCCACACGGGGCAGGAGTCAGAGCAACACTCGGAGTTCCTAGGCCCCTGCCTTGCTCCTCCCTCCCTTGCACAGCCCTACCTTTGCCTCTTCCTGCTGCTGAATAGGGCCAAGGAAATTAAAAAAAAAAAAAAAAAAGTCTAACAGGTTCGGCCTCATATTGTTTTCAGCTTTGGCATTCCTCTCTGAGGGGCCAGTCATCAGGCCCAGCTTTTGCCTCTTGGGGCTTAACAACCCTGAGTACTCAGTGAGGGCAGGCACTGACCTCAGAACACCACATAGACTAACTTATTTAACATTCACAATCCACAGGACAGAAGATAGTATTTTAAATTCTCACTTTACAGATGAAGAACCAGAGGTGCAGCGATCACAGAGCAGGGAAAGGAGCATCTGCAGTGTCCAAGCCTGTTCTTAATCCCTGGTGCTGCGCTGCTGCTTCACTTAAAACATGGAAGCTGTAAGTCCCTCCATTTCCATCCCTTTTATCTAATCATTCTTCAGCCTCTCCATCTACTTTTGAATCTTCCCCATTTTTACCCATAATTTTGATCACCAATTCTCCAGTTCCCAGACAACTTGATCCTCTGATTAGTCCTCTTCATACCTCTGCTGAAAGTGCTGTTTTGAAGGTACTCCTAAAACCTTGCCCAAACCCAGTGGCCTTTCTTTAGTCCTCTCACCTCTAAACCTCTTAGAGGCACTTTCACTCACCTTAACCTGGCCTCCCTAGTTCACTTGACATTGTTCTCCGCTGGTCTGCTTCCATAGGACATGTTTTCACTTGGTTTTTTCATTGTAGATATTTGACCCATACCTCAGACTATGTGACTAGAAATTGATGGTGCTGGTGCTCAACCATTTGTACCTTTTTTTCAAAATTCCTCAAGTGATTTGTCTGCACAACCATAGTAAGAGTCACTGAGTGCCAGCACTGACCGCCTAATAATGCTGACATAGAAGATAAATATGCATGATTCCACTTATACATGGCTCCTCACAGTCAAATTCACAAGGATGCAAAGCAGAACAGGGATTACCAGGGACCAGGCAGGCTCCATGCTATCACTATTTCCTTTGTCCAAACATGTCTGCTGTCTCGCCTGGTTAATCCATACTCAGCCCTCTGCCTCAGCTCAGGGCTGGGTTAAGTGAACATTTTGCATTCCCTCTGCCTTAGAAATCTGTTCTGCAGCAACAGCAGTTATTTACACATCTTTCATTCCAAATCTACTTCCTAGCCCTGGCAATGCTCCTGAGTTCTGACACTAATTCACATTTCTTACCAGTTCCCTTCCGCTAGGCACTTGCTTTTCTCATTTATCTTAAACCCAAAATGTTCAAATTTGAGTTAAGATTTTCTCTTTCTATCTTGCTTTTGCAACCATGTTTTCTAGTTCAAAAACTAGCATCATCATTCGTTGTGTGTATCAAATACTTAAATTGGTGCCTAGTAACTATCATTATTATAGGAAGGTTAATAATATTACTAGCAATAGAACTATAACAAAATTATGATAATGACTTTCAGAAACATGGTGAAGCAGGTGACAACATGCCTAATATTCTACAGCTACCCCATATTTAAGATAACTTAAAAACCAGTATCAGGGGCTGGGTAAACTGAGTAAAGGGGGCCAAGTGGATGGTGAAGTTTGGAAACTAGTCTATTGGTGCTGAACACAATGTACTATATACAGATGCTAGTTTATAATGCTGTAACCCGAAATCCATAGGTTGTGGTAGACCAGTGCTATTTCAATAAGATCCTTTTTAAATTTAAAATTAAATTAAAAAATATCAGTCCTTTAAAATATCAAGATAGAAAACTGAGGATCTTAATCATGTAACATACTTGTTTGGAAGGTTAAATGCTGAAATTGATTATCCCCAGAGCACCATTAGGCACAGTGAAATAAAACTTTCTTTGAGAAGTGGAGCTTTTCCAGAAGTCCTAATGAAGTCAGAGATAGCCAGATCTGTCAGATATACAGACTAAGAACAGGAAGACCAAAAGTTGAGCAGCTGTATGTCTCTCTAATCAAGATGTTGCTATAGATTATTAAAAACTCTCAAAATATTATTAAAGGGTTAACTGAGTAAAAAAAAAAGATGTGATATTGTCAAAGATTAGCCATTATAAATGAATAAGCAAACACTACTATAAACATACAGTGGAATATTATTTGGTCTTTAAAAAGAAGACATATGTTACATGAATGAAATTTGAAGACATCATGCTAAGTAAAATAAGCCAGTCAGAAAGGACAAATACTGTGTTGTTCCATGTACATGAGATACTTAGAGTAGCCAAATTCTTAGAGACAGAAAGTAGAATGGAGGTTACCAAGACTAGGGAGAAGAAGAAATGGGGAATTTTGTTTAATACATATGGAGTTTTAGTCTAGGAGGTCGAAAAAGCTCTGGAGATGAACAATGATGATGATGATTGTACGGCAAGAAGAATATAAGATGCAATTAATACACTTAAAATGGCTAAAATGTAAATTTTATATATATTTTACCACCATTTTTTAAGTTAAAAAAGCCATTAAGCTCAACAGGTAATAGATAACTACAGTTTCCTTAAGGATATTTGCCATACTAATAGACAAAATTTGCAAAATTTCCTAAGTAAATGTAATATACTTCTCCAAATGTAAAATCAGTAAGAACAGTTTGGAGAGCAGTTTTCAAATAAATTCAAAGTGAGTTGGAAAAAAATAATGAAAATTAGGGCCTCCCTGGTGGTGCAGCATTTAGGCGCTGCACTGTGCTATAGAGCTGTCCGCAGGGGTGACAAAGAAAGTTCGAAGCCCAGCAGGGGAGGTTCCCACATGGCACAGCAGACCTCTCCTGCCTTGCCCACTGCTCCCCTCAGCAGGGTGTTTCCACCATCTGCCTGTTCTGCTCCCTGTTCTGTCTCTGGCGAACCCTCTGGCCGCCCCACGCCTATGGCCTGTACCCCAGCATTGTATGCATAAATAAATAAATCTTTAAAAATAAATAAATAATTAAAATTAAATTATAACTTACATCTAAGGAATAGATGCATGAGGAGGATGATAGTTCTCTCAAAGAATAAGGAAATAAGGCACATTTATTTTATATAAAAGCCAATCAGCACAGAAGTTGTCATATAAAAATCTGTCCCTAACCTTTCTGCCATTATACAAATGGGATATTTAATTTTGAGTTTCATATTGAAAAATGAAGAATTATTCATATTAAAGTGGCTGCTGTTAGCTTCTTTTTAGTTGAATACCCTCCAATTCTAAAATTTCAAATCAAAAATATTTTCCAAAATAGTAAAGTTCCTGGCCGATACGATTGGTCCCAGCAGCTGTTATACAGCTTGCTGCTGCGGACATCCACATGCTTCTCCGCATCCTCTAGGCTGCACGTCACTGAACTGGGTCCTGGCGACTGGTTCTGGCCAAATAGAAAGTGCACGGTGACATGTGCACTTCCAGGCCTCCCATCTTTCTATCTGCCTGTCCTGGTGACTTTGGCAAGTGAGAAGACAATGGCGATCACAAGATGTAGGGAGCCTGGGTCCCCAAGATACTGCTTGTAGACAAACTTGGCCAACTTGCATTGGTGCCAGGTTTCAAGAAATAAACTTGTGTTTTTTAAGACTGGGATTTAGAGGGTTTTTATTACCGTAACATAGCCATGCATGTACTGATAATACAGCAAGTAGCATAGAGATGATAAAGGGAGCATTTTCGTTTGCTTTTCAAACCCTTTTAAAATGCCAAAGTAACCTGCATTAAATACTTAGAAACACTAGAGGGCACAATTGTGTCGTAGAAAATTTTGTCCAATGTGGTAAATGAAGCAAAGTATGGAATCTTGCAAAAATGAGGCAATCCAACAGAAAAATGACTCCTGAAAATTATTAACTTTGGAAAAAATTGGTTTCTTTGCAAATCTGTTAGCTATATTTCACTATTTGAGATCACCGAATTTAAAGAGCATTAACAATATTTTAATTTTATTTATTATTTTAAGGATTTATTTTTTATGTATTAATGAATGAACTGGGACATAGGCCAGAGGTGTAGGGGGGGGGTAAGAGGATTCCCCAGAGACACAGTGTGGAGCAGAACAAGCGGATCTACTGATATACGCTGCTGAGGGGAGCAGCAGGGCAAGACAGGAAAGGTCTGCTGCACCATGTGGGCAGCTCCCTGGTGGAGGATCCAACTCACGCAGCAGTGGCTGCCGATAGTTTGACAGCGCTGAGAATCTCTGAGCCAGCAGGTAGGCCCAACACTTTAATTTTAACAGAAAACCAGTAAATTCCAAAATCACGTAAAGCATGTACAGTTGTAACTGTAAATACTCACATCAGAAAACTAGTGGGAATATTTTCAGTGTTAGAGAAGTTTCATTTTCCCCATCACCATTTTCCCTTTCTTCAGATAGCCCTGCCTGCCAGCAACAACTCTTAAACGTTGGAATCCATATACAATCTAACCTGGTCACTTGAGAAAGCTGAAGTTTCCAAGGGCTCATTATTATAAAAGGTGGCCAGATGTTTTCAACATCAAGCTGTGACAGGAAGCTCCCCACCCGCTCTGAATGTCATGCTGAGTTTGGAGCAGACTTCCTGTCCCCGTTTCCTTTTTCCCCTCTCTCTAATTTTTTTTCTTCAAAGTCTATTCAAAAACTGCTGCCAAGCTGTCTTCCTCTATTGTTGTTCTGATGACATCATTCCCTTCCCTAACTCCCTCTTGTCTTTAGTCTCATGGTCAAAGTTTGCTTTCATTTCCTTGAACTGCTCTGTGCCTGCTTCTCCTTCATTTTCCCATTTTTTTCCTGCCTTTCAGCAGTTGTGGCACAGGGTTGTCATTTTTGATGCCCCAGTGTTGAATTATCTATGCATCTCTACTTCTAACAAAGAATATTTTACCACCCCTCTATCCCAGACTCTCCCAGGTCACACTTCAGTTTTTTACTACCATATAAAGCTTCATTTATATATTCATTGCTCAAGAACACATTAAGTACCTTCTGTGTGCAGGGCATTGTTTTGGGTACTGTATGAATGGGGAAACAAAAGAAGTGAATGACAAGCTCCTAAACACAAAATTACCTGGAAGCCATTCCAGTGCGGGTTTTTGGAAACCAACTGCAATTTACTAGCCTTTCAGTCTGAGGGATGAAAGAGCAGGATAAAATTAGGCAATGGCATAAAATAATCACACCATCAGAGTGGCAGACTTGGGGTAATTGTAACTATGATCTTACCAAGATAAACTCAATAAAAAAGATTTGAATCTTGAATTGGTATTAAAGATATAAGTCCTACACCAAATCATAAAAACTATTCCCATTTCCACTGTGTACCATGCTCCTACATAAAAAAAAAAAAAATTGAGTGAGTTTAAAGCACTATATTAAGTAATACCAACATGGAAGTAAGGAAGTAATATAGTAAATAATGTCAACAGGGAAAAACATTATAGTAGTATAGAAAAAGGTAATCATGACAAACCCAAAACTCTAATTTTAATATGAGAAAAGCTATCATTTGGAGTTCACTAATATTTAGTGAACCAAGTTATACTAAGGAATACTCAAGAATATATAATTGATTACCATAATAGTCATCTCCTGGGGTTGATGTGATCTAAAGAAGGTTCATTTTGGGGGCCTCCCTGGTGGCACAAGGGGTTAAGTCTCAGCACTATGAAGCTATTGGCAGCCACTGCAGCAGGAATTGACCCACATGGCACAGCAGACCTCTCTTGTCTCCCTGCTGCTTTGCTCAGCAGTGTATTTCAGTTCCCCTGTTCTGCTCCCCACTCTGTCTCTGGTGAATCCTCTCATCCCCTTCCTGCACTCCCCCACAACCTCTGGCCTACACCCCAGCTCTTGTGTGCATAAATAAATAAATCTTAAGAAAAAGAAGGTTCATTTTGCATTTCTATCAATACAGCACTTTGTGGGCCTTCCTGGTGGCGCAGCGGTTGAGCGCTGAGCTGTGGAGCTGTTGGCAGCACACATGCGAGTTCGACACCCAGCCAGGGAGAATCCCACACGGTGCTGCAGACCTCTCCTGCCTCACCCACTGCTCCCCTCAGCAGTGTATTTCTGATCTGCCTGTTCTGCTCCCCACTATGTCTCTGGTGAACCCTATGGCCGCCCCATGCCTCTGGCCTGTACCCCAGCTTGTATGTATAAATAAATAAATCTTTAAAAAAAATTTTAAAAATACAGCACTTTGATATTTTTAACATGAGATAAATGTTACCTAATAACCACATGTACTGAAGAAAAATCAGTTAACTGAAGACCTTCCTGATGAGTTTTACTTAGGCATTTGGAATGTAGTCTAGTGGAGTTTGTTGCATTTAGAAAACATGCTAAATTAAAGCCTTCTAGCTCAGTCATTGATGCCTGGTATTTAGCATACTAGTTTGAACCTCTCATTCTTCCTTTTCTTTGCCTGTAAAATGGTGATAGTGACATCTAACAACCCACTTTTCAAGATTGGTGTAAAAGTCGTATGTGACGATATGCAAATAATTTGAAAGTATAAAGTGTTGTTAAAATAAGTAGTAAAGTGTTATTACCATTATATTTACGCCACTGAGATTAAAGATGCTATGATGTAAACAAAGTATATGCTTTATTCATTGGGTCAACTAAAATTCATGTTGTCTTTAGTAGTTTATAGAAACTGTTTTAGACTTAGAATTTATAAGGCAACAAAATTAAAAAATATTAAGTAAATGAAAATCTCTGCCTTCTGTTTAAACTTCTCCAAATGTTTTACTTCTAATTAAAATAGTATTTGTGCATAAGAAAAAAAGGTCATTATCAAAATGTGTATACTTTTAGGGTTACAGAATTCAAATATTTTAAATTGTTTTTTATGACACAACAATACACAAATATTCCTAAAATTTTTATTGTATTCTAACTATGTATCCAGCACTACACTAGGAATTAAATATAGAAATATAAGTGAATGGTTCCTGTCATAGAAGAGAATCATTATTTTGCTGAGCATTTAAAATTATAAGTTGGCATTTCAAAAGAATATAAGATAGTCAAAGAAGTAATGATAGTATGCCACAATCATTAAGTTTTTATTACTATTTCTTTTAAAATAATAGCCATCTCTTACTGAGTACCTACTGTGAGCCACGCATATACTGTTTTAATCTTCTTCTTTTATATAATTCCCATAGCAACAACCCCATGATGGAGGAACAATTATTATTCTCAACTTATGGAAAAAGGAACTGGTACAAGGTCATAAATCTGGTAACTGGAATTTGAACCTGGGTAGAGGTTCTTCACTGTCATGCTGAACTACCGCAATGAAAGGAATACATGTTCAGAACTAAATATACAGACTATGATGTTTTAATGGAATAAATTTGGGATACTCAAGTGACCACGTTACTGTGAATGGTAAAGCTTTGTCACAACTAATTTTATGTGTCAATTTTCCTGGGTTACAGAGTGCTGAGATATTTGATCAAAGAATATTCTAGGTGCATCTGTGAGGAAGTTTTCTGGATGAGATTAACATTTAAATGGGTAAACAGAGTGAACAGACTTCCTCCCTAGGCCTGAATAGAACCAAAAGAATCCCCTTCCCCAAGAACACCTGGCTACCTTCAAACTGTGATGTTGGTTTTTTCCTGTCTTCCAACTAGAATGGAGAGCTCTTCTCTTTCTGTTTCTCAGGCCTTTGGACTAGGACTTGAACTTCACCATTGGTTTTCTGGGGCTCCAGCTTGTTGGCTCACCCTGCAGATCTTGTGACTTGTCAGCCTCCATAATAAAAAGTGCAAATTCTTATTATGATGTGTCTTTCTGTCTTTTTTTGTCTCTTTCTCTCTCACACTCTCTGCTATTCTCGCTATACCTTTGTTTGTATGTATATATAGACCCTACCGTTTCTGTTTCTCTGTAAAACCCTAACTAATACAAACTTCTTAAGGTACACCCAAGAAGTTTTTCAAAAAATCAACTTTTTTCAAGAAACCCAATAATGATTCTATAAATTCCACAATTTATGTTTAAATAGGGTTAATGGCATATTCCAGTCATAATTCTATCACTTACTAGTTGTTTAAAATTGAGTTATTCACTTCATCTGAAATTCATTCATAATTCATTTATTCACTCATTCATTCAACAAATATTTATAGAATGCTGTCATGAGTGGCTTAACAAAAGGGGTATGTTCTGAGAAATGTGTCTTTAGGGGATTTCATAATTGTGTAAGTGTCATAAACCTACATAGATTATCCTAACACACCTAAGCTATAGGGTATAACCTATTGGGATCTTTGTTGACAAAAACTAGTGCCACATTACTCTACTTAATACCGAGAGTGATGTGTTGAATGGTAAAGCTATCAAGGTAGTTTTGACATTCCCACCGGTGTATGAGAGTCCTTTTTCTCTACATCCTCACCAATATTTGTTGTGTCTGGGTTTTTTGATAGGAATCTGTGTCACAGGTGTGAGATAATATATCATTGTGGTTTTGATTTTCATTTCCCTAATAAGTGATGATGAGCATATTTCATGTGCCTATTGGCCATCTGCATGTCTTCCTTAGAGAAATGTCTATTTAGATCTTCTGCCCATTTTCTGATTTGGTTATTTGTTTTCATTTTGTTGAGTTGTATGAGTTCTTTGTAGATCTTGGATACCAGCCCCTTATCAGATGTATGATGTGCAAATGTTTTCTCCCATTTTGTAGGGTGTTTTTTCACTTTAATGATGTTTATTTTTCTGTGCAGAGCTTTTTAGTTTGATGTAGTCCCATTTGCTTGTTTTGGCTTTTGTTTCTCTTGCCTTGAATCCACAAAGAAATCTCTAAAGTTGATGTCACAAGGTGTTTTGCCTGTGTTTTGTTCTATTACTTATGGTTTCAGGTCTTACATCCAAGTAATCCTTTACTCACTTTGAGTTAATTGTTCTTGTGTCTTTAAGAAGCTTATGTTGTGAGTTTTCCAAAATAGATTTTATAATTTATAAGTTCATCATGTGATTTATGCAAATGCTATTACTTTGCATCACTTATGTTTGTGGGAATCAATATCTCAAGGATTGCTCAAGGACAGGATTATTACTTAAAAAAAACTCAACTGGGGGTTCCCATTTGTCTTTAAATTCTATGGCAATTTTGCTAAATTCTATCTTAAAAATTAAATCATCTCTGGTCCATTAGGCATTTGCAGTGGGCTTCAAATTTAACAATTCAACATAGTGAAGCCTTAAAAGTGAAATATGAAAAATGTGTGTGACTGTTAAATATGAAGAATTTTTTTCAAGATTTAAGATGAACTGAAAGTAAAAAAACAAAAGTCCCTGTGGTTAAACTAAATCTTCCTCAGGTTCCCTAGAACATTATAAATGTTCTGTAATAGTGAAATAAAGATCTCATAGCAAATGGAATATAAAGAATAGAAATGGCTGGGTGGATATATTTATTTCAAAGAATGACAATAAAGGGCATATTATATTTGTGTGTGTGCAAATACATGTGTATATGGGGGAGACCGCATTTAGAGAGAGCACAACATGCTGAAATGGTAGAGAGAGGAAAACTAGCAGGCTTGGCTCATAGAATCTGATTCATAACTCAGTACTCAATCTCTTAAAATAAATTATATTAACTACATTTCATTTTTGGTGTTTTTTTTTTTCAATGCAGTAATAACCTCACAGGTTGTAGTAAAGACTAACTTAAGCAAGGGCAAATGCCTGCTAAAGAACACTTAAAAATGATGGTTTCCAATTTTTGTTTCCAAAAGACTGGAAGCTCCCTGAGAAGTAGAAATTGTGTCAAAGTAATATTTGTGTTTGTTGAATTAGTAGATGAGTGCATATGTGCCACAACATACATTAAAAGGAAAAAAGAAAGACTAAGAATTTGGTGTTTGTTGTTGATGTTTTGATTGAATTGACTTCACCCATTCATCTGAATTCTGTTTCTCATTTCCTCTGCATCTTATTTTTGCTTGCTTTCCTTGGAGGCTAATTACAGCAAGTTTGATCTGAGGGAAAACACTAGATGTAACAAAATTCAACTGAACTGAAATTGAAGAAATCTTTGTATTAATCTGTATAATTCCATTCTTTATTTTCCACCTGCTATGTGATCTATATTTCACTCCTCCTATAACAGATATTATAGGAGGTTTTATTTTCATAAGGGAAGATTCTTTATTGCAGAGATCATTTTTTAAATGCAAAGTTTCTGCTATTCAGTCAAAACCTTGAGATCTGTGCAGAGCACTAGGAAGAACTGATGTTCTGAACAGATGTGTTGAATATTCCTTCCCTGCCCCTTTTAATGCTTTCTCAAACATAGATAGTTTTATGTCAAATGGACCTTTATTATTGTTTTTGCCAATATTCACCACCCAAAGTACATAATTTTATAACATTATTAAGTGGAAAGAGGTACAAGATTATAGGTAAGTTTAAAACTTTAAAAAATAGTCTCTGGTGAATCCTCTCACTACCCCACACATCTGGCCTACACCCCAGCTTGTATGTATAAATAAATAAATCTTTAAAAAAATTTTTTTGGATTGGGAGTAAGTAATAAAGCTGGTTCCACATATTTACTTGATGCATATTTTGCAAGTATTTTCTCCCATTTATAGGTTTCCTCTTCCTTCTCTTGTTTCCTTTGCTGTTCAGAAACTTCTTAGTTTGATTTAGTTCCACTTATTTATGGCTTATTTTGTTGTCCTTAATTTGGTGCAGGTAAATTTCCAAGTCCAATGTCAAGGAACATTTTCTTTATGCTTTTTTCTAGGAGTTTTGTGATTTCAGGTCTTACAGTTAAGTCTTGAATCTGTTTTGAGTTAATTTTTGTGAGTGATGTAAAAGAGGAGTTCAATTTAATTCTTGTTAATTTGCTTGTTAATAGTCAGTCTCCCCAGTACCATTTATTAAAAAGACTGTCATTTCCCATTGAGTATTCTTTGTTTCTTTGTCAAACATTGGTTTGTTTCTGGACTCTCTAGTCTATTCCATTGGTCTATGTGTCTCTGTTTATATCAGTACCATACTATTTGGGCTACTAACTATAGCTTTGCAGTGTAATTTGAAATTAGAAAAGGTGATGCCTTCAGTTTTGTTCTTTCTCAATATTTCTTTGCTTTTGCTTTGGTTATATGTTTCCATAATAATTTTAGGATTTTTCCCATTTCTGTTGGGAAGGCCATTGAAAATTTATAGCAGTTGCATTGACTCTATAGATGGCATTGGGTGATATAGAAATTTTAATAATATTCATTCCTTTTATCCATAAAAATGGAATGTCTTTCCATTTATTTGTGTCTTCATCAATTTCTTCATTAATGCCTTTTAGTTTTCAGTGTATAGCTCTTTCATTACCTTGGTCAAATTTATACTTAAGTATTTTTATGTTATTTTAAATGTGACTTAAAAATTACTCTTTCAGATATTTTGTTGTTAGTGTGTAAAGATGCAACTAATTTTTATATGTTGATTTTGTAAGCTGCAACTTTACTGAATTAATTTATTCATTCCAACAGTTTTCTGATGGCATCTTCAAGGTTTTCTATACATAAAACCATGTCTTCTTCAAACAGGTGTTTTTACTTCTTCATTTCTGACTTGGATGACTTTTCATTCTTTTTCTTGCTTAAATGCTCTGACTAGGACTTCAGTGTTGTGTTGAATAGTTGTGAAAGTGGGCACTTTTGTCTAGTTCTTAATTTTAGAGGAAAAGCTTTCAGCTTTTGACCATTGAGTATGATATTATCTGTGAGTTTATCATACATCTGTGAGTTTATCATACATAGCCTCTTTTTTGTTGAGTTATTCTATATTCAGTTTGTTGAGAGCTTTTATCAGGAAAAGGTACTGAATCTTGTCAGTTTTCTACATCTGTTGAGAGGATCATATAATTTTAATCCTTTATTCTATTTAATTGGCATATCACATTTTGTAGCTATGTAATGCTAAGTTTCCCAAGTGCTTAAGATTTCAGTTTTCTCCACTTTAAAGTGAAGGAATTTTACTAGATCAATTATTTTACACTCTGTGGGTTGTAATTCCTTAGAATGCAACAAAATCAATTTAGTAGATGGCAACCAGCATCTTTCTAAAAATGAAACCAAGAAATATTAGACTGTACTTTTTATAAGTATTATTTTGCCTAACTCTTTTTTTTCTCTTGTATGTGTGCTCATACTAATCATGATATGAAATACATTTTTTCACTGTGGGCTATAATAAAAGTTTGAAATACATTGTAGTAGCTGATTTGCAATAGCACGCCTATAAAATTCTTTCAGTTTTTACTATTCAATTTGGTAGTAATAATTAATTTGGCATTAAATCTCCATGTGATTTTGTAATACTTTCAGGTAACATCTTTGACTGCTTACTGGTATCAGAGATTTTTCTTTTTTTTTAATTAAAAAAATCTTTTTTAAAGATTTATTTATTTATGCATTCAGTGCTGGAGTGTAGGCCAAAGCTGTGGGGTGGTGAGAGGATTCACCAGAGGCAGAGTGGGGAGCAGAACAGGCAGATCAACTGAAGTACACTGCTGAGGGGAGCAGCAGGGCGAGGCAGGAGAGGTCTGCTGCACCATCTGGGAATCTCCCTGGCTGGGTATCGAACTCCTGCTACAGTGGCTCTGTATAGCTTCATAGTGCTGCGCTTAACCTGTTGCACCACCAGGGAGGCCCCCAGTCCAAAAATGTTTCCATTGTCATAGCTTCATATGGATTTTCAAACTCATACAATTAAAATAAGTGAAGTATAAAATATGTCTGTGTCTATGTTAATATATAAAATATTTAAGAAACGCATGGTACTCAATAATAATAAAAATGTGATTTGATTTAAAAATAAGGAGAAAAATGAATAGACAACTTCAATGAAGACATACAGATGCTAATAGGTACATGAAAGGTGCTAGGCATCAGTAATCATCAGGGAAATGCAAATCTTCTCTGAGAATCATACCTCATCTGTAAGAAGGGCTATCATCAATAAGGCAGGAGATAACAAATGAAGGCAAGGGCTCCCCGGTGACACAGGGGGTTAAGTCTCAGCACTATGAAGCTATTCTCAGCCTCTGCAGCACAAGTTCAATCCCCACCCAGAGAGCTTCCCACTTGGCACAGCAGACCTCTCCTGACTAGCCCACTGATCCCCTCAGAAGTAAATTTCAGTCAATTTGCCTGTTCTGCTCCCTACCCTGTCTCTGGTGAATCCTTTCACCCCCCACACCTCTTGTCTATACCCCAGTTCTTGTATGCATAAATAAATAAACCTTTTTTTAAAAAATGAGGGCAATGCTGTGAAGAAAAGGGAACCCTTATACAGTATCGGTAGGGATTTAAATAATACAGTCATTATGGAAGCAGTGTGAAGATTCCTCAGACAATTAAAAGTAGAGCTACCATATGATCCAGCAATCCCACATCTGGGTTCATAGATGAAGGAAATGAGAACATGATATCAGAGAAATATCTGCACTCTCATGTGCATTACACCATCATTTATAGTAGCCAGGACGTGGAATCAAACTATGTCCACTGGTGGATGAATGGATAAGGAAAAATATATATAATGGAATATTATTTAGCCAGAAGAAGAAGGAAATCCTGCTATTTGTGCAGACAACATGGATGGAGTCTGAGGGCATTTTGCTAAGTGAAACAAATCAGGCAGACAAAGATAAATACTGTATGATCTCACTTACATGTGTAACCTAAAAAAAATCCAAATTCATAGTAACAGAATAGAATAGTAGTTGCCAGTGGCTTAAGGGTGGGGGAAATGAGACATTAGACAAGGGTACAAAATTCCAGTCATAAGATGAATAAGTTCTGGGTAGCTAATATTCAGCATGGTGACTATAGTTAGCAATTACTATATTAAATACTTAAGGGTTGCTGAGAGTAACTCTTAAATGTTCTCACTACACACAAAATTTTCAATTACGTGAGGTGATAGATGTATTAACTAACCTTGTTGTGGTGACTGTTTCGCAATCTATCCATGTATCA
Organism: Scalopus aquaticus; assembly: GCA_004024925.1. Taxonomy (NCBI): domain Eukaryota; kingdom Metazoa; phylum Chordata; class Mammalia; order Eulipotyphla; family Talpidae; genus Scalopus; species Scalopus aquaticus. The sequence goes on along the minus strand of PVIJ01001509.1, from coordinate 178,565 downwards.
AATCATAAAATTGCACATCTTAAACTTATACCATCTTACATGCCAATTGTATCTCAATAAAACTGGGGGATGGGAAGATTATGTAACTACATAAGGGCATAAAAGTCTAGGACCAGGATTTTCTTTTAATGGAGCTGTAATTTGTACACCGTAACAGTCACCCTTTAAAGTGTACAATTCAGTGGTCTTTAATATATACAAAAAGTCATGTAAAAATCACAGCTGTCTAATTCCGGGATAGTCATCTTCCACCACCCAAAAATAAACCCACTAAAAGTAGAACCAGCATTATTATTTGCTCCCAGTCCAAAAATGTTTTCATTGTCATAGCTTTATATGGATTTTTAGACTTATTCTACTAAAATAATTGAAGTATAAAATGTGTTTATGTGTCTAAAGGACAAAATTTGTCAAATACTTGCCAGGACCTTCTATTATTCTGTGTTGTTAACCATCTCAAGATTTTATATAAAATTCTGAATTAAAAAAAATTAATTTTCTTGAGGTATATAGCAAACACTTAGAAACAGATGCTACATACTCTAAACAGACTCAGGAAATTCTTTGTTCTTTGCATGTATAGCTCATCATTGCAAAGGAAATGAGGCTGGTGATTTTTACTGAGAATGTGTGAGACTGTAGAGAAAAGCTTAAAGAAGTTATTTATTCCGGAGCCTTTTACAAAAGGAGGGTTTTTTTCTATTTCAAGGTTTTCAAATAAAACCCGTAATTACACAATAGGTTTTTAAGAGCTCTAAGGAAAATGTTTTCCTGAACAGGAGTTCAAATAAATTTTAAAAGTGCTTCACTATAATATAAACCAAATTTTGTAGTTTGTGGTTTTCAAAATAGCCATTTCTTGGTCTCCAATTTTGTTTCTATTTTAAATTGTTGGAATTAATTTTACATAAAATGAGCATGAATGCCAATTTTCTATTTCCCATGCCAAAATTACCAGGTCTCCAAAAGAAAAATCTTTAAAGTTAGTCACATTTGGATTATCTAAATAGCATCCTCTAAAGTGTGAGTCACTAGTGTATACTTTGATTCTTCAGTGCATGACTGTTGATTCTTTAGTAAACATGATTTCAAGTATCCATAAGGACATAAGCACATACAAATTAATGACCAGAACTCAGTGCTCAAATATTCATGGTGGCAGATCAGTCCACTATAAAGAAGTGAAAATGATAGTAATGACAATGAAGTTTAAAAGATAGTTTTTGTTTTTTGGTTTTTTCTTAGTGGCAGCTAATCCTTTCAAGGAAAACAAAAACTTAAAAAAAAAAAACTACCTAGGTTTAAATAGTAAAAACTGGTTTTACTAGTCTCTAATGAAAATTTCCTAAATAAAACTATGCATTTTAACATTAATGTTGGAAGGTTAGTAATTCGTTTTTCTCTGAAAAAGTTCTAATAAAATCTTTAAAATTCTACCACTACTTACATTCCTTGGATTTCAATAGAAAGTGTCCTGCTATTATTTTTGTTCTTTATGTCACTGGATCCCTATTAATAGAATTTATCAGAAGAAAAATGTTTTATAAATGAATAAATATTAAATAAATGAATAAAATATTAAAGTCTTACCTAATGTTGGGTTATTATTGTTTCCTTAATGTAATCACTGAGTTATGGTTACCATGGAAGGTTTAATGTCAATCTAACAAGCTTTGGCAAATTCAAATATAAACCTCAACATTGACTTCTAAGATAATATGTATGTGGCAAGTAATTATTTATGATACACATGTAAAAATTTTATAGATACTTGATTCCAGCTACTCGAATCAAAAGACCATGGTTTGAGGAAGGAAGACTAACTTAAAAGAAGCTATATACTAATCTCCGGGAAGTCATATTAAATACATGCTATTTTTTCCTGAATTGAATTCATTCTTTTTAAACTGGCCTCACATAGCTCTTTAAATTTTTCAACAATGCTTCCATAGGGATTTAAGATAGAATAAAGAATCTCTATCAATTTGTAGAATTCCACATTTCTTATTCATATATTCCTTATTGTTAAGGGAATTTACCAATATTTATTGAGAATTTAGAAAAGTAAATGCTGTTTCACATGGCCACTGAAATAACATTTAAAAATAATTTTTCTGTAATCATAATAATGTTCACATTTTGAGCATTTCCTTTTATTAGTTGTGTGTTACTTTATCCCTCAAGTCCAAGGACTCCAATCTGTAAATGGGGATAATACTACAACCTCCAGGGTGATTATGAGGATTCAATGAAAGATGTAGGTAGAGCACCAGGTACATGAGCAGGGCTCAAGAAAGGATAACCATTCTTGTTATCAATCCTAGTATTTATTTTGCCAATCTTATTTCTTCATTCACATGACCTAAGACATTTTTGTTAAAGTATAGATCTATGTTAGATATTTATTGCATAAGTTATTCCCTGAGAAAAAAATATTAAAAGTAGCTGTTACAAATGATCAAAATCTTTATTCACATACTAGTCAAAGAAGCATAAATACATTTTGCTAAAAGAGTAAGTGCCCTGTGGTTTACACCACAAAGTAACATCTGGCCAGATTTTAATATATTCAGACACAAATGTGAAAATTAATGATCTATAAATATCACTGAAAATACAAAAAGGCTTAGCTTTAAAAAGGCCATGAAACAGGCTTTTGAAACCATAGATTTATTGTAAGTACATTTTTTAAACCTTGGTCAAAATATTAGCCAGCAAACTAATAATTAAACGATCCTTCACACCGATCCTTTGTTTTTCATTATCTGATGTCAGTTAACTTTAAAGATGAGAGCTTCCTTGACTTACAGTTTCTTTTCTAAAGCTTTGATGTGGGTAAACATCCTAAATTTAACTTCTTGCCTTCAAACAAAATTATGTTCTACTTTTCATAACCCATTTGTAAAGATTTCCAGGAAGCAATGTGGTAACAATTTTAATGGTGTTTAAATGCAATGTCAGAGACACTAACAAATTATGACCACCCAGACTTAATATATCAGAAAAGTAAAGGTCAAACATTTGGTAATGGCTACAGGAATTGCAAATATAGAATTTCTATAGAGGAAATTACAAGCCTATACAGTAGCAATATCAAATGAGCTTCAACATCTAACACCGGTTTTAGGTGGTTGCTGCCTGAATTGAATTGAGAAGAGTTTTTAGGTTAGGCTCTGGGAGAGTGTGTGCTAAGCAGTGATTTAAAAGAAGTGACTGCCCTTCGCAGGCAGGAAATGAGACTCACCAGCTCTGTTCTCCGATTCGGGTCTTACATGTGGCTCAGAGCAAAGAGGGTTTTAGTGTAAGGTGGCTCTGCAATCTCTTATCCTTGCTTCTTGCTGTGCATCTGTTTCTTTCTCTCTCTCTGAAAACTGGGTCTCCAACCACACAATCACCCACTCTCTTTGGACAAAGCAGGAGATGTTGCCCTCACACCACCTGAGCTTACTGTCGGCACTATACTGGCAGAGACTAAGAAATGGTTCTTATTTGCGAAGAAGAGAGATGACCTGTACTTGATTTAAGCAGAATCTTTTTTGTTACATAAATTAACCCATTTATTACAGGCTAGCAATGTTTCAAATGGTGGTGCTTCTACTGGTCTTTAAATTCCTTCAGTCTCCTGTTGGCAGAAATTGAGGTAACAGCAGAAGTGGTATTGTAGGTCTTGGTGCCACTAGCTACTGTTGTCATGCAAGAACCACACTGCCAGATCTCACAGATCATCTCTTCATCTTTTTGCCACAGAAGGAGCAAGGGTACTTGGTGCCCTGGCTGATTTTCATTTTCTTCACCATTTTCCCATGGAAGACACCATAATGGGTATCATGTTTACCAGTGATTCCAACCTTCTTGGCATGTTTGGCCATATCACTGCAAGATAGGTCCAAGACCAAAAAACAGCAGAAGGAGAATTTAATATAAGTTTAGAGAACAGGAGGGCAGTTGGTGGAATAGATGCAGGCAAGAACAAAGGAATGTGAGGTAGAACCCAGACTCTGTCACGAAAGAGATGATCTGCTTCAGACACAGGCAACATCATCATAAGACACTTGTTACTGTTACTGGACTTCCCTACCTCTGGATACTGTCTGGCACTGGACTCTCAACTCCACCACAGCCACCATAAATAATGTGAGTCACCCTTATATCACTTCCTCAAAATTCAAAATTCCAAGCTGGAGCTTGGGAGTAACAGGTATTGGTCAAAGAAAGACATGGGTTAAAGAGACATGCTCAAAAGGTGTCCACCACATGTCCACCCTCTGCTAGGCAGAGGGCATGTGAAAAGATTGAAAGTTCTCTCCAATTTAGAAACTGCTGTTCCAGAACAAGAACCCAAGCTGAGAACATGACAGTTTGAAGGTAGGGGTAAGGTTACCTACAAATAGGCAAAGCAGGTACCAGGAGGAGCTAGAGAAGAAACTAGGGGCTTTGCTAGATACAACAGGCCTGGGACAAAACTGTGAGAAAACAAGAAAGAACTGAAGTCACAGAAATAAACCAAGGGATGACTGCAAAGTAGATTTCAACAGCAAAAACTAAACTTCCAGAAAACAGTCCTGGACCTGGGGAGGCAACCAGTCACAGGGTGGAATTCTAACTCCATCAGTAGAGCAGACAGCAAAGAAATTAAAAGCTGCAGAAAGCAACAAAATAGAGCAAAAAGAAAAAAAAAAAGGCTGGGTTTGTTGACATTCATGTAAGATCACCTCTTCTTACATCTATTCATTGTAGGAAGCATCCTTACCTACTCAGTGAATTAGTTCTCAGCACTTACCCAGTTGAGTAGAAATAAAACTGTAATACATGAGCACCGATCCTTGAGGCAATGAAGGCATCAGTAGCATTCAGAAATTGATGGGTTATTGCACTTTTCCATTCATAAAACTTGGCACAATTAAACTAATATTCAAGGGTCAATACTTTCCTTTTCCTGATCTTGCAAATCTTGCATTCTTCCTGATTGGGCCTACGTATAGTTTTGGCGAAGTAGAGGAGGCAAGGCTAAGAAATGCGCAAACACTGAGTGGATGTGAAGAGATCCAGGCTTTGAGTGGTTAGCACAAGTTTGGTGAAAGGAATTTTGAGGGGGGTGGTGGCAAGGGGATGGTTACTGGAGAGCAGAGGCCAGAATACACATACTATGTAGGACACAGGCTTTCTAGACACCCGGAAGAGAAAAATCATTAGCACAGCTTCAAGGATGGAAGCAGGTAGAAGAGGTTTATCCCAAATACAAACATTTCCTGACAAAATCTCATGTTGTAGGGTGATAGCAAGTGTGCAGCTAAACTCCAAATTGTTTATACTTTCAGTCAAATAATTGTAATCATTAATATACTTAAATACATTTTATTTTGTAGGGACTGACAAACCCCATTCATTTTGTTTCCAGCTTTCCTCTTCACCTAGCAGAATCTCCCAGGGATTCCATGATACACATCTACAGACAGGACCTCTATGCCGTGAGGGGTGAACTTCATTTGTCCATTTGGTGAATGAACAGATTTTCACTTAAATGCACTTTCTGTTGTACCAAATTAAAATAGAAGAGACTATCTCTTGATTTGTGTGGGTTTAGCGATTCCTGGAAACAAATGAGTTATTGACTGGAGACTGAGGTCTCCCGGTTACTTACTGAAGTTTATTATATGAATAGTTCAAAAAAGAAAACCATTGAACGAATGAAAATGAAGTAACAAAAACAATCAGAATGAGGGTGAACAGAGGAAAACGCATTCACATAACTTACCAGGTAAAAGAATTTTGACACCCCCTCCCACCTTTAAAACTCCACAAAAAATCTTCAAAGGCACTTCACCCCTTAAACGGGGGAGTAGATTAGATTTTAGAGTTGATATTTTTAAGGCTGTAAATTTAGTACAACAAATTATCTCTTTTATTTAGAAAAGTAACAGTTCAAGGGATAGAGTTTCTAACTTTTCTTAAGAAGCTGAATATAAATCTACATGGAATTCTTAATGCCCAAGACAGTCAATGGCAAATGAAGCTTTAATAGTTAAATCAAATAAAGCACGATTCTATTTTGTGTACTTCCTTGCTAATGTGAATGTCTATATTTACTTTTGGATCCTTTAGTGAGGTGAAGAAAAAAAAAACCTGCAAACTTTAATAAACATTTGCTACGTTCCTAAAATACTAGAAAACTGACACGTGATTGTGCTAAGAGTATATGCCGAAGATGATTCTCAGTTTCGCTAAAAACCACAAAGGAAACCAACAGTTCCACATTAATAGTTTTGATAACCTCACCAAAAAGGAAATACAAAGGGGGAAGTTAACCTAACAGTCAGCCAGGGCAGAAGTGATTTAGCAGAAGAGCCCCTGTACTCAATCCGGCTCGACCTTGACTAACCCTTATCTCTATCCCAATCCGTTCTGGATTGTTACCTCTTCCTTTAGCGACTGGCTACAAGGAAAATAAGAAAGGTGCATGAATTCAGATGAGCAGGATTCTAGCTGTCACTGCTGCACTTTCAGAGGCGCAGCCTCAGTTTCCGCAAATGTAAGACAGAGTAATAGTGTCAATGCCAGTGGGATGTTGCCAGATTCCTATAAGAATGCGCTGTCCCAAGATAAGCCAAAGCTATCACTACTGGGAGAGTCGCCAACAGAACTGGGCTTCGTTCCCCCTCCCGGCAAGGCTGGTTCGACCTACAGTCAACAGGAAGCTCCTGGGGCTGGGACAGGATCTCTGACTCGGAAGGAGGCCAGACGCGAGCATTATAGGACCGCGATTCGGCCGGTGATGATTGTCAGTAACGCCCCCGCGCCCCTCCCGCACGCGGCTCCGCTGAGATTTTACTATCATCCACAAAGGGTGCGGAAGCATAGTACGGAAGAGCAAACCACCAGCCAAAAAAACGCAACCCGATCCTCCCCCACAAAAACAAACAAAGCCCCAAAGCCCTGCGCCTGAGAGAGGCGCGAAGGAAAAGGGACAGGCAGAGGGGGTGCAATCTGCGCGCCCTACTCCATTTCCCGCAGCGGCCGATCGGCGGGCGGCGGGGTCTGCGGGTGCGGCGCAGGCCGCGGGGTCTGCGGGTGCGGAGGGCGCTGTGGGCTGCTCTCCGCCAGCAGAAGCGCCTCCTCCTCACGCCCCCTCAGCCCGCGCCGCTAGGGAATCCTCCCCGGACTCCGCCGCCATGTTGGGTCGGAATAAGTGACTCGAACTCGACGCCGAGCCGGACTGCGGCAAGACCAACCCGACCCCCAGGGGGCGCGCGCCGGTGCGGGAAGACGCGGGGCGCTGGAGCCGGCGCGGGCGCGGCGCGAGTTCCGGTGAGCCGGTCGGCCGCGCGCGCAGGTAGCCGCAGCCCCCGCCTCGCCCCTGCCCCCGCCCCCGCCCCCGCCGGGGAGCGAAGGGGCGGAGCCCGAGCGAGGGCGGGCGCCCGGCGGCGAGAAGGTGGAGAGTGAGGCGAGGGGTGGGGGAGCCCGGGAATTCCCTCCTCCTCAAGTAACGAGTCCGGGGCCGGCCGAGCCGTCGTCGCAGCCGCCGGGCGCCCGGGACGAGGAGGTGGAGGAGGGAGAGGGCCCCGCGGGCCTCGCCGCCCCCTCCCCGCCACTCCTCCCCGCCGCCGCCGCCGCCGCGGCGACTCATGCGAGCGCGACTGGAGGGCAGGTAAGCACCCGGGGCGCCCCGCGGGCAGAGGCGGCCGACCCCCGGCCGGCAGCGCTAGGCCCTGGCGCTCGCTGGCGCCGGGAGGCGCCGCGGCTCCCCGGCTCCCCGCCCCCGCCGGCTCCGAGTCGGGAAGTTGAGGAGAAACTTATCCCCTCCCCCGGCCCGGCTCGGCCGGCGGGCGTGTCTCCTTCCCGGCGCTACCTGCTCGCCCCCTGCCTCGGTCTCCGCCCTGTCCAGTGCTTCCCGGTCCCGCCCAAGTCCGACGTGAGCTCCTCGGAGCGAGGGACACCCCCACCCGCGTCTTTAAAATCGAGTGGGCCACACAGTGAGGTGGGGGCCAGGTTTATCTTGGCTTGCAAGGTCCAAGTGAGGGGTGAGGGCAGCGACCTGTGTCCCAGAGGTGGGGACGTGTGAGTGTGGGGGGTGTGTGTGTGTTGTCTGTGCCTGTGCGTGCGCGCTGGCCGACGCGGGGTGGCAACTGTGCCGGGAGCGCGGACGAGGGTGTGTGTTGGGCGAGTGAGTGAGCCTCTTGGTTTGATTGAAAACCGCAACATGTTAAAGTTTTCCTTTGTTTTGTGTTGGGGGTTGGGAAATATGCCATTCAGGATCCACTTTTACAGTATTCTGCCACTCCGCCTCCCATTTGTTTCGGATCTGCCCACATGTGTTACAGAAAATTTTGTTTTAAAGTGTTTTTTTTTTTTCTTCTTGATAATTACTTCCAGCTTCTGCTTTATTGGGCATGGAGCAACGTTGTTTTAAGCTCTTCGAAATCAAGTCTGATGTAGGGATTGCTTTAATTTTTCTTTTGTAGTGAGTGAGACATAATATAGTTCGGATTTGGTTGAATTATTTTGAGCGTAATGAATTGAAACGGTTGTGGAATAACATACGGCCTAACAATTTATAGATTATTAAAGAAATGAAAAGTTAAGTCTCTTGGAATCAAAACTTTGTGTTCATGCCTTTATTATGTGTTCCAGTGGTGTGTGTTTTCACATATACGTGTGATTGTAGTATGTTTGTGCATTGTAACTGTAGGATTAGAGTGCAAAGGTATTGTAATTCTAACCCATCTTGTTAAATTTCTAAAATTAAATTATACCCTAAGAAAATTATTACTAAGTGTCTATATGTGACTTTGCATTTAAGGTGAAGTAGGTGATAAATCTCATATCTAGCTCAGTGCTTCGTGCTCAGTTGGACAGGAGACATTTTGAATGGACAGGTAATGAAGGAGTGTCTTGTCTCAGAAGCCAAGGTTCTTGTTGTATCCATCATATGTGATTCATATATTGTTCAGTAAGAAAGTTTTATTTCACTAAGCCATCTATCTACACACATGCACACATAACACATTTTTACTAATGCCATAATTGGCATTTAAGAAAAGGAAGCTTATTTATATTTTAATTTTCAGAGATTAGCTAAACTCGAGAGATTTTGAATGCCCTGAAAAGAACAGCTACTTTGATCTAAATCTGAATACAAGAGAGTTCATATCCATGTTTCCAGAATAAAAGATAAAAAGACTCTTAAAATGTGTACTCAGCTGTAACTACCATAATGGTACAATAGCTTTAATTTTGTATATTCTTGCTGACTCCATAAACCACAAAATTGACTTATTTCTGTTCAACTGAAAGTGAAATTACAACTTTGACTTATCTTCTTAGGATAGGTGGAATTTGTTCTATGGTTGAAATAATAATGTTATCATGGTTTAAGTTTTTTTAAATTCAGGAAATTCTCAAGTTGAAAAATCAATGTCTGTGAAAATAAATCATCTTCATGTTATGCTTTGTTAAAATACTGTTCTGAAAGAATGACAAAGGCCCCATAAGTGAAATATTACCAATACATGGTGTAAGACCTTTAAATACAAAGTTCAAGTTTGCATCTTTATATATATATATATATATATATATATATATATTTATATATATATTTAAGATTTCTATTTATGCATACAAGAATAGGGGTGTAGGCCAACGGTGCAGGGTGGAAGGGGCAGATGATTCTACTGAAATACATTGCTGAGTGAGGGGAGTAGCGGGTGAGACCAGGGAGGCCTGCTGCACCGTGTGCACGGTGTGGGTTAGCTCCCTTGCTGGGGATCGAACTCATGCAACAGTGGCTGCCAATAACTTGGTAGAGCTGAGACTTTGAGCCCTGTGCCACCAGGGACGCCCCGAGTTTGCATCTTTTTAGGCAGTAAATTTATTAATGAGAGTTATTTTTTATTGAAGAACATTGTGTTTAGAACCCCTATACTTCAGTTTTGCATTATTAATAATCCACATGTGTATGTACTACATTAAGCTTACCACTAGAAGGCCAGTTCTATCCTTCATTATACAGTTGACTTTTACCTGATACATCCACTTCTCTTCCTCCTCTCCTTCTGGTAATCATTAATTGCTCTTAGAGTAATTATTCTTCATAAATGTATTTAGCTCTAAATTTAGTGAGTGAGTCTTTTCAGTATACTGAACAGCATCATTTATTCTTATTAGCATTATATTAAATAAGAAGCCCAATATAAAAAAATTAAAAAGCAGTATTAATTTCTCATATTTATATATGCAAACTTGGATGACAAAACAATTTGTATATTTTAAAAACCTATAAGGAAGTGATTTCTATACAAGTTATGGAAGGAGGAAGGAAGTTTTGGTGGGGATTCAGTTTCTAATGTGGTGGCAAGTGTTTTCAGCCTGTGGTGGTTGCAGGAGTGTTGACCTTAGTGTAGTTCCTTAAGCCATGCATTCTGTGTGCTTTTTGGTATTTGTTTTAGTTTACATAGAACCTTTTTAATTTTGCAGTACTTAATAAGGTGCTTGGATAAAGAACAGTGTTTGTTAACTGAATTTAGAATACTGCCTGGGCTGTTCTTTGCAATCGTGATTTAGACCTATAAAGTCATGATTGTTGTATACCAGCTAGTGTATATAGCCACTTTGGTGTATAAATAACGGGTTAATTATACTACTATATTGAGAGAAGACACCAACTTTTAGTCTTCAAAGTCTCTTCAGCTTCTGTATTGTGACCACTAACAGTTAATCAAATTATGTGTTTGAAACCATTCTGTCATCAAGTATAAAATATACTCTATTTTTCTGAAAATGTAATATGTCATTTAAAACTCAAAACTTAACTATGCCATCATGGTAATCGTAATCCATTTTCAGTTTTCTGGAACAGCAATTCTTTACATTAGTTATTTCTACTTTAGTTTTGATATCCTTAGGAATGTTATAAAAAAATCAGCATCTAAAGAGTGTGTTTTGTTTCCAAAGAAAGCAAATGACAATACAGTGTTGGAGTTTAAAATATGCTGAGAATCATTGTTATTATGGTACTTTATTTGCTTTGTATAATGGCTTGCTATTTTAGTAGTTGTAACTGTGCATTATTGTCATGTGAGTTGAAGAAGAGATGATATCTGTGCCAAACTCTTATATCACAGGAACTTTCAGTCATGTTATAAAGGTGATGTTTGTGTTGCTGGCTTTGTTGTGTGAATATTTACAGGAAGTTTTAGTTAAGATCTTCCATTGTTCGGAACTCTACATGGCTTAGGTCACCTTCAGTTCACATTGAAACAGGTCTGTAATACAAATACAAGTTCCTTTAGTGAGGTACAACTAGCTGCTTTTCTTTAAGGAAGATAATCTGTTCTGATTAAAGTATCTTATTGGTAGTGTGTATGGCAATTTGTGTGGGGCTATGGTAGGGTATGTATTATCTCTTTTCTTCTTCTCAGCTGCTCCAGTGCCACAATTAGGCTGAGTATTGCTCAGCTGCAGCTGCTGGGTGATTATGAACCATCCAGCTCCTGTCTAAACTCGGAGGCAGATTTAGCAAAAGGAACTATAGTAACAGCAGAGGGTGAAAGAGAAGAGCCAGTGCTGCTGCCAGTATCATTTTAACATGTCTGTATGCCAAGGAATCGTTGGCTGCAACAACACAACTGTTGTCTTAGAACTAGCAGACTTGATGGCAACATATTCTGGTCTGGATTGGGTTTACCAGGTGTTACTCTTTAGGATATTGAAATGTATTCCAGAAAAGAGAGATTCCTTTAATTTCAGAATATAGGATAATGTCCTGATGAGGTAGCCCCAAGCCAAGATAACAGTTTCTCTTTATTTCCCCTTGTAAGTGTATGCCTGTGACTGTAAGTTCTTTGAAGTATATACCGTTCTGCTCCGGCCTGCTTTATGTTGTGTCTCTTAGGAACGTTGTTTCTGTTAACTATTGTGTGCCGGGATGACAGAGCTGTTACATAGGTCCTTTAGACGTCCTGCTTTCTCTGAGGAAGTGGGAGATTTTCAGGAGGCATTATTTCTAGAACTTACTGTAGGTGTCATATCCCCTATGACTGCCTGAATTTTGCAAATAGAGATGGTAGGTTCTTTTTCTGTTCATTCATTATTCCTCGGGTATGAGAAGATGGACTTAATGAATACGAGTATCGGCTATATATGGCAAGCCCCAGACTGGAAAGTGCTATAGGCAAAATTTGCTGCTTCTGAAATGTGCTCAGTTTTAAACCTATCATGTGAGGAGCAGCAATATTGTCTCTTTTACTACTCCTGTCAGGAAAGGGTACAGGCAGTTCCTTTTGCTAATCCTGGTTTTGGGATGTGTTCACTCAGGATTTGGCTAATTTGGGATGGGATAGAAGAAAGTATTCAAAGTTGTATAGTGAGAATGAAAGAAGAAAAGAAGACGGTACACTTGAACATTAGTAAGTACGCTGTCATTGTGGTGCATTCTTAGCAAGACTTTATGTTCATCTTCTTTGTGTTCCCACAAAACCCTGATATGAAAACAGTACATTATAATTATTTTCATGACAGTGATAAATACTTGACCTTGCTAGTACTCACTGTGGCAAGGAACTCTTTTAATAAGAATCTGAGAACAGTCCCTCGTAGAATGAATGCCTGATAAAACTTGACTTGTATAAAAGGACGTGATTCTGTGTATATGTATGTGGCTCTATACACAGACTTTTTTCACACAAAACACATTTTTAAGGTATACCCCTACTAATTTATAAACCTAGTTTGATCTTTTTAGGGGTTAAAGTTAAAACATTCTTCAGATTTTTATTCTAGCGTTTTCTTCTAGAAAATGTAAGCAGTTTAAACACTTAGAAATGTGAATTTAAGAGTCATTTTGATATTTCTAGCATAAACTGGAAGCTCTTTGTAGTTCAAGTTAAGATGGTCTTTACTACGGTTTATTTTAAAGAATTTTTTCTTTTAACTTTTTTAGTGAGTATAGAAAACCCAAGTTATGCCAATAGAGTACTGACAATATAATGACTTATTGTTCATATATTTCAGGACATAAAAAGCAGACTTGATTTTCTTGATGTAGTGTGTGTGAAAGAATGCATAGTTCGTAGGCTATGTCTGCTGGATTATGGGTTATGGGCAGAAGGTGGAGACAGGAAGTACTGGGAGGAAAGGACTGACCACTGAAACTTAAAAGATTGTCTCGTTTTGTCCTCAGTCCCCAGAAATATGTAGACTCTAGGTTTTCTTAAACTAGTTACGGAACTAGTACCTTATTTAATTTTTAATACAATTTTCAATTTCTTAGATTTAAGTAGAAATTGGAGTGAGGTGGAAAAAGTTGGTGGCTTTTAAAGAACAAGTTAATACTTATAATTGTTCCATGATAAGTGTGATTTCTAAGTTTTATTCTGAGATTATTAGTTTTTCCAGAAATTGGCACTTTTAAATTAATAGTAGTTGGGCATTTGAAAGGAACAGAGAAGGCAGTATGATATAATAAAGAAAGGTCTGTAAGGTAGATGACCAGAAGTTTTTTTTTTTTTAGGCCTTTTTTTTTTTTAATAAAACTAACTTATTTGACATCAGAATTAATCAACCAGACAAAGATAACAATGTATTGAAACCGCCCCCCCCCCCAAGCTTGATTAGTTATTAATCAAGTCTGTGTTCTGTTTTATAGCCTGGCTGGTTAAATTAGATGACATGTGGCTCCTTTACTATAATACCAAGACTAACCTGTTCTTCCTTAGAAATTCTGCTTCTCAAGATAAAGCAACCAGAGTCCAGACTTTTGTTCATGATGCGGTCACATATCAGGAGAAGCCACCACTACCAGTGGCCTTCAGTCAGCTCTGCATTACTCTGTCTTCGTCTGCTTTGCCCATTGGCCTCTTTTTTTTTTTTTTTTTTTTTTTTGACCAGAAAAGTTTTAATCGTACTTCTGACTATGTAAAGCTATATGACTTTGGTGAATTCGGTAAACTCCCTACACCTTAGTTTTACCTTCGAAACAGGAGGTAGTTGGGTCAGATGTTCTCTAACATCCTTTTAGCCTTATTTTATATAAATGTGTGTTTCTACTACAGTTTAACTTTTTTATATTCATAAAACTCAACTTCAGAGTCTAGAATTTGAAATAAAATTAGGTGTAAGATAAAGGTTATGGTAAAAAAATGACCCATAGACTTGCACTGAACTTTCTCAAGCAAATATAGTGTTACTGCAGTGAGTAAGGGAGCTTTTCGTTCTTTTTTTTTTTTTAAACCAATAAGGTGACATTTTTTAAATCCTGTGCTTTACGTGGGTATGTAACATGTATGGTGTTAGAAATGGTGTGAAAAATACTGTGTTGGTTTTGATGTTACAGAAATTGTTGCAGCATTACTGCTTCCTTTTAGGAATTCACAGTGGGATAGAACCAGCTGTGATGGTGAAGCTGTTGTGAATTTTGTAGATTGGTGGATCATTTTTAGTGTGATAATCCATTACAACACTTCTCAGGTATTAGTGTGTGGTAGCTGAGACTTTAATATATTCTTTTGCAGGGTCTCCCTGGTGGCCTAGGGGTTAGTCTCAGCGCTATCACCATCATGCACTGAGTTCTATCCCGGCCCGGAAGCTAACCCACGTATTGCACAGCAGACCTCTCCTGCCTTTTGCCTACTGTTCCCCATCTTAGCATTGTAGTTCAGTAAATCTGCCTTTCCTGTTCCTCACTCTGTCTCTGGTGAATCCTCTGACGCTCTGTACCTCTGGCTTACACCCCAGTTATTCTATGCATAAATAAATAAATAAATCTTTAAAATAAAATAAATTCCTTTGCCATATTTCCGATTTATCCCGTAATAAGATTAGAAAAGTAGTGACTTAATTATTGAAGATGATAATTGTGATATCAGTTCACAGTTAATTATGACTGTTTGGAGACAGCTTTGGCACATTCTATGAGGAAAAGAGCCACTAACATTAAAACATTAAATTGGGGGGGGGGCCCTCCCTGGTGGAGCAGCAGGTTAAGTGCGGTGCTGTGGAGCTGTCGGCGGCTGTGGCACGAGTTCGATGCGTGGCTGTGGAGCTTCCCACATGGTGCAACAGACCTCTCCTGCCTCACCCGCTGCTCCCCTCAGCAGTGTATTTCGGTGATCTACCTGTTCTGCTCCCCACTCTATCTCTGGTGAACCCTCTCACCACCCCACACCTTTGGCCTACACCCCAGCTTGTGTGTGTGTGTGTGTGTGTGTGTGTGTGTGTGTGTGTGTGTGTATAAATAAATAAATAAATAAATAAATAAAACCTACTTTGAAAAAAATTTTAATTTTTTCAATTCTGCATGTTTTTCTTTAATACATATAGTTAATATTTTTAGAATAAAATAAACATGGGCATTTTGAAAATGGTTGACTAATTTGAATAAATGAAATATTTGACCTATAAAATGCTCTCATGAGCCTATAGCTTTGCCAGTCACCCTCCCTTCTCACCTTCCCAGCTCTGCATTAAAAAGCACTCATTTTAATGTTCGTATACTAGGACTCTCTTTTCTTTCTTTTCCTCAAACTTTATTAATTTGTCAGTTGTTTACACATCAGTATAGCTTTGTCATATCAGTATAATTTTTTCTCCCTTGCTGTTAAACTACTTACAGAAGCCTCCCTAGTTTCTCCCACTTGCCTGCTGGACACTATGGGACAGCATAAGGAATGAAAAAGCTTCCTGTTCTAACCCTATGGGACAGTGTAAGGAAAGAAAAAGCTTCAAAAGATTGGGAATGAGAAACAAGAATGAGGAAAGTAGAAAAGGACTTGGGAAAATGAGGTGTAGACATAATATAGAGTTTATAATTTTCCGTTTTGTGTACTTTTTTCCTATTTCCTTCCCATTTATTCCTTCTGTTAGGTGTTCGGTAAGAAAAGGAAGAGCGTCCGTTCGGTGACTGGTGCTGCGTGTTTGTGTGCATTATCACATTTGGCTTAAATCTCTACAGCCTTTATAAAATGCACAGAAAAATCATGGATGAGATAGGTATTTATTACACATGGAAAAACTAAGGATCAGAAAGTATATGTATTTTGGTAAGGTCACATGACTTATTGGCTAGAACTGAATTTGAATCTGGGACGGACATCTTCCTTAGAAATAAGAAGCAGTGATGGACAGCTTACCTTTTTCCTTCTCCCATAAACTATACATTTGAATTGAGCCTGAGAATTTTCAACCACGTACACTTTTCTTTCGAATGGAAGTAATTTTGCCATACTTATTTTATAATGGGTATTAAGGTCCAATATTATAGAAACAGACAAAGATGAGTTATTACACTAACTACACTGTAGCAAAAGGTTTCCTTTTCTAGGTTTGGGTTTCTAATGGAAAAGTTATATACTAATTCCAGAGCATTTTTTATCTTTTTATAAAATAAAATTTTCAGCTCAGGATAACAAAGTGTTTTGATGTTTTTCCAATCAAGTTTCTTCTTTTCTAACTAAATTTAATTCATCAAAAGAACAAAGAAGCATGCAAAAGATGGCTTATTATCATAATGAAACTGGCAAGTGCTGTCTTTTGTGTGTTTGGTTTGTAAAATGTAGTGTCATCTGTACATATATAGTCAAAGCACAAATCTTCCCGGGGGTGGGGAGGGTGTGCTTGTGAGTATTGTGAATCTCCTGACTCAAAAACTGGGTCAAACTCTACAATACTGCCTTCATTTATTCCTAGACAAGTTAGTAGAAAAGGTTTACTTTGTCTATATGGTCCATCACATTTTAGACAAATGCTGCAGAAAGAGAGTACACTTTCTAATTTGCCTTGCAAAAGGATAACAGTTTCCTGCATCTTGGTAGGACCATTCAAATTTTCACTTCGTTCCGGAGGGAATAGTAGAATTCTTCCATAAAGATTTGTTCATATAAATCTTACTACATGAATTCTTCACTCTGAATGAGAAATCTCATCTAAAGCTCCAAATGGAAATTTTGTTTGCTATTCTTTTACCACCATATAATTCTTCCATTGACAGTGATTTCCTTCGCCACCTTAGAAACCTTTTCTTCTTTGACTTCCTTTTATTTCTTCAGTTATATCTAAGAATGTACCTTTTGTCCTCTAATAAATTGGGGTATTGTTTTCTAGTGGGGCTATGGACTTGATTTCGTAGCATTAGTGTCCCACTCCTTCACATACCACTCCAGCACTTCCATCATCACTCATGTTTATTAATTCCACACAAGACAGGTTTTAAACAGTTATGCCAACTTTAACTGGACTGACTGTTGCTAGATGGTAAAGTCCAGGAGAGTTGTCGTATTTACTGAAGTTGTCCCAAACAGAGACTAATAGCACATAGTTAGGCACTTACTTAATATTTTTAAATGCAGCAAAGTTCAGCAGTCCACTGGCAATATTTGCTTAAAGTGGACATCAGAGAACGAAATGTCAACAAATAGTTCCTTACTTTAAAACTGATGTCGTAATCACAGATGATTTTTACTCAAGGCTCCTTGAAATGCTAGGCCTAGTGCTAAACTAGAGGCATTAATGCACAAGATGAATTTAAATAACCATTTTGCTTGAATCTGATGGGAAAATTGAGGTTTTGCTTTGGCAGTGACTTAAAAATGTTAAAGAGGAATAAGTACTTAACTTCCCTAAGGTGAGTTACCTATACAATGATGAGGTGCCTTTCCTTTATATCTTAATCTCTACATGTATCTCTAGCAACCATGCTTCTTAAAATCTCTGGCAGACATCAGTTTCCCTTATATTGATATAAACAATTGTATGCACATACCTTGGGGTAGTTAGAGCTGAGAAAAATAGTCCTTGGCATTACCTTGCCAAGCTATCTTCCACTGACAACTTCACATCATATAATGGGAGAATGAATTTGTGGAAGGATACTTATCCCTGCCACAGAAGAAGACAGGAAGCAATCTAGTAGTTAACAAGTTATACATCTATGTGGAAATACACTATTTGGTGTTATAAATATGATTATTCATTTGGGCATGGATATTCTTAATTCAGTTAACAGTGCAGAGAAAAAATAGTTATGAGAGGAAATGGCAAATATTCAAATACCTTCTGGAAGTGTGTTTTTTATACAGTGCACATGCAAAATCTAATTTCATATTTTAGGTGGTAATGGAAGCCTTAATAATATAATAGTAGTTACAATTTTGAAATTAATTAGGGCCAACAGAAAAAAGTTATGCAAATGCTAGGAAAAACCTTTGGATATAAGGGACTTGGCCTTGGGCTGATATTAAAAGTAACAGGAAAGGTAATTAGAATTTAAGGAGCTGTATACCCTAGACTTAGGGACACATATCAGAAAATTAGTAAAAATTTAACATTTAAGATTAGTGGGCAGTTTACCTCCTAAAATAATGAAAAGTCTAAATAGGTGCCAAATCTTTGGTTTTTTTTTTAATTTATATCCTTTACATCATTATGTATTCCCTGTAAAATTCCCACCACCAATTCATCTGTGAACCGTCACCCTAGTGGCTTAGGCTCTTCTCTTCCCTGTTTTGATCACATTTCCTCCCCCTCCCTTACAGAAAGTCTCTGATTTATGGTTGCCTGCTAATATTATTGTTCTATATTTTTCCTTGATCCCTTATTTGGTTCCCCAATATTCCTCCTATAACACTGGTCAACAAATTTTTACAAAAGTCATCACTGAAATAAAATTAATGTTTTCCTGTCAATTTGTATGTGCTCAACACGAATATGACAGTCAAATTCTAATTTTGGCTCTAGTTTTTTTTTTGTAATCAGTAGTAAATTAATTTTTATATCACGAAATGCATGCCAATAGTAATAGGCCTACAGTTAATACCTGTAAAAAATCAAGTCATAGACTACTTAGATTTCTTCGCTTGTCTCTTGTACAGCTGTTCAGGAGCATCTCTGGGGAGTGTCCAGCAGTAGTCAGTCAGCATTGTAGTGGACCATTTCCCTGGTATCTTTGTTCCATTGATGCGATATCTTGATGAAAACGTTCGCCATGTTCATCACTAACCATACCACAGTTTTCAGGGAAGAAATCCAGATGGGAATGAAGGAAGTGGATCTTTAGAGACATTGCAGCGAAGTTTCTGATACTGCACCAGCATTCTTCTAGTTCCTTGTAGTTTTCTGCCCTAACATTCCAAAGAAAGTTTGTAGACACTAGGCGAAAAGCATTCCGGGCTTGTTTCGCATCACCCTACAGCAAGTTGTTGAACTGGTTATCTCAATGCAGACGGAATGTTTGGGTAGACTATTCTTGACTTCTTTTGCTTCGTTATTCCGCCGAAAAGAGGAGGAACCAAGAAGTAACGGTCTTCTATGTGGTTGCTTGGTGCTGATGTCAGCTTACTTCAGCAGCTGCCTGGCATTAGTACTGCATTGCATCAGAAGATGATGCATGATGGTGTTATGTGCATGGTAAAATGTGCATGATGGTATTATGCAATGCAATGCAATATTATATCACTCTAGGCTGATTTAGGATGTTGTTGCAGTCCTACTGGATACATTTACATGGTGAAACATATAAAATGAATTATATGAAATATCTTCAAAACGAGAGCTAATAAAAAATTTTCATGGTTATAGTCATGTTCAGCACACCAAGATACTACAGATTAGGGCCTTTTTCAGTCATTTATGATCTCACTGTTGACCAGTGTTAAGTGAAACCATTGATATTTTTCCCCCCGCTGGCTTATTTCGCTGAGCATGATCCCTTCTAGCTCCATCCATGTTGCTGCAAATGGCATGAGTTGATCTTATTTTCATTGCTGAATAGTATTCCATTGTGTATATATACCACATCTTGATCCAGTCATCTCTTTTTGGGCATTTGGATTGTTTCCATAGCTTACCTATTGTAAATAGTGTTGCAGTAAACATAGGGGTGCAGTATCTTTTTGAATTAATGTTTTTATGTCCTTTGGGTAGATTCCTAGGAGTGGAGTTGCTGGGTCATATGGAAGCTCCATTTTTAGTAGTTTGAGGAAACTCCACACAGCTTTCCACAGTCATTGGATCACTTTGCATTCCCATCAGCAGAGTAGGTGAGTTCCTTTTTCTCCACATCCTTGCCAACATTTGTTGTTGTCTGCTTTTTTAATGTGTTCCATTCTCACTAGTGTAAGGTGGTACCATTGTTGGTTTTGATTTGCATTTCCCTGATTATGAGGCATGTTGAACATTTTTTCATATACCTTTTGCCCATTTGCATTTCCTCTTTGGAGAAATGTCTTTTAAGTTCTTCTGCCCATTTTTTTGACTGGATTGTTTACTTTGTTTTTGTTGAGTCGTGTCAGCTCTTTGTAGATTTTTGTCATCAGTCCCTTATCATTTGTATTGTGTGCAAAAACGTTTTACCAATCAGGAGGTGTCTCTTTGTTGATGAAAATTTGGGAAGTATTTCAAGGGGAGAATGTGATTCAGAGTAGAATACTGATGATACCTGCATTTACATAGTACTTTTGGTGATTAGGGAAAAAAAGAGAGTCATTAGCCATATCAAAGAATTTGGTGGGGATAGTGCCACGTGGAAATTATGTTGGCGCTAACCCCCTTCTCCTTTATCTATTCTTGTTGGGACTTAAATTTTCGTGGTTTTTTTTTTTTTTTTTTTTTTTTTTTCTGTATGGAGGAGAAACTTGTAATAAAAGGTCATGTAGAAGAGAGGGTCAAGATGATATCTTTGGATATTGTCAGAGGATGAACAAGATTTTTAGAATTATTGATGCTTAGAAGAAGGGAAAAAACAAATGATTACACAGACAATTCTTGGAGATGAATTCACAGCTAGAAGGAAAAAGGAAGCCACGGGTCCGTAATTTAGAAAGTTGAAATAATAGATAACAGGGTACACCTAACTCTTTATCTCCTAACTTAAGAAAAAAAAAAGAAACTGCTTAAGTTAGAAAAAAAGAATAAGAAAGTAGATAATAGTAAGAGGGCATCTAGCTTTAACTAATTTCAAGTTTCTAGGTTCAGAAGAATTCTGTTTGAAGGTTCTAAAAGACATTTCTGATATTCTCAGTACTGCACCAGTAAGAGCAGCAGGTAGACATCTCCAAAGAAAAATAATTAAATGATGCTTTAAAAATGCTAAATTTTACTAAATGCAGGTCTTTGATTTCTGACAAAATTTTATAAGTTTATTAAACAGTTACCATTAGAAGTCATTTTTAACATTTGACCACAATTGATTTATTGACTCATTGACCCACCTATCTCTGGAATTTGCATAAAAATGCTGGATCTGGATCATCTCTCAGTATTACTTTCTTGTGTCTGTGAGTGGTTGGACCTGATAGTTTCCTTCTAACTGTAAGAGTTAGTTACTTTTCCTTTTTTTTTGGTGGGGGGGGGGCTCGTTTTCTCCTTTTTGTAATTAAGTCTTCTAACATCAAGATAGACTCTGCTTTATCTTTTTCATGATATTCAGAGCCAGGAATATTACAGGTTTAAAACTTTGTATGTATTTCTAGGTTTCATCTGTTTTAGGAAGATTGAACTAGAATGTGTACGCATGCTTGTTTATCCCAAATCTGTGAACATTGTTTTATTTTTGTTGTATGTTTAATAAGTATTCCTTAAAGTTATTGTAACTTGCTTTTTCAGTTGAAGACTACTGTACATCTTACCATGTGGTGAACTGCTTGCTTATAACCTTTGCCAGATTTGCTATTGGGTTGTGTAATTTTCTTACAGGTTTTTAGGGATTTTTTGTGTGGTATGGCTGTTAATTTTTTGTCCATATGTTGCAAATGCTTTCCCCATATCTCTGCTTATTTTTATTTTGTCTAATATTTTCCTTTTATCTCAAAAATAAGTTAAAAGTAATTTTCCTCTCTTCTGGATTTTGTGTTCAAAGAGTACTTTCCACAGCAGGTAATCACTTAAAAATTCTATTTATAGTTTTGTTTTCATTTGATATTGCACATAATTTAGCACTTTACTCTGAAGTTTATACTTATATTTGTTGTGAAATAAGAATCCAATGCTTTTTTTCCTAATGACATATAGCTGGTGTGTGATACAACTGGTGATAGAGCTCAACAGTGCTATTTATTAAATCTGTCCTTTTCCACTGATTGAGACTGTCACCTTAACATTTATAAATTCTTGGACTCTCAGGCATGTTTCTGGGCTCTTTCTTTTCCAGATACTTACTCATTTATCTTTGTTAATACCACATAGCTTGGTGGCAGTCCTGACCATGTTAACAGCAGAAAGCACTAACCTCCGCCTTTGTGCATGTCACAGAGTTAAATACTTTAACATATTTTAACTCATTCATTTCGCACAAAGCCCTGTGAATTAATTAGGTCCTCTTTTTTTCTGGAAATCCGGTTTAAATGTTCTGACATGTAGCCATTTTATTTAATGAAAGGATTTTTTCCCCCCAAATATGGAGCATTTCACGAATTTGTCATCTCTATATGAGAGATGGGCCATGCTAATTCCAA
The DNA here is from genome assembly GCA_004024925.1 of Scalopus aquaticus. Taxonomy (NCBI): domain Eukaryota; kingdom Metazoa; phylum Chordata; class Mammalia; order Eulipotyphla; family Talpidae; genus Scalopus; species Scalopus aquaticus. Next base: position 156,129 of record PVIJ01001509.1, on the reverse strand, counting down.
CTTAAGTATATGTGCTGCCAAAGTGAGCACTGAGTTAGGTTTTTTTTTTTAAAGATTTATTTATTTATGCATACAAGCTGGGGTGCAGGCCACAGGTGTGGGGCGGTGAGAGGGTTCACCAGGGACAGAGGGGGGAGCAGCACAGGCAGATGGACGGAAATACACTGCTGAGGGGAGCAGCGGGCGAGGCAGGAGAGGTCTGCCGCGCCATGTGGGAATCTCCCCAGCCGGGAATCGAACTCGCATCGCTGCTGCCGACTGCTCCCCAGCGCAGCACTTAACCGCTGCGCCAAAGGGGAGGCCCTGAGTTGGGTATTCTTAATACTTTATTTTTACAGATGAAGAAATAGCTTTCAAGATGTTATATTTATTCAAGTAACAAGCTACAGCTTTCTAGCTCTAGAGCCTGTGCTCTTAACCACAACGTTGTGATTCCTAGCAGGTATATCTCCTTTTTGATTTTCAAAAACTTATTCACTGTTCTTATACATCTGCTTCTCCATATGAACTTCATTGTGATTTCGATTTAGATACTGTTATTTAGATTTATTTAGGAAATAAGTCTTTATAATAATGGATCTTACCATCCAAAAATAAGTGATGTATCTATCCATTTATTGAGTTTATTTATATCTAACAGTTTTATCTTTTTCTTTTTTTTTGTACACTACAGAGATGGTTTTATTTTGGTAACCCATGCCATGTGTCCCTTTCTTGTGTAGAGCCTAGATGCAATGTTCCCCAGGTTTGGGGGTATTAACCAGAAAGGGAAATGAGTAAGCCCCAGCTTTAGGGTATCTGATCATAGAGAGGGCTGAGTTTGTTCCAGAGAAACTGAAGCATTGGAAATCGTGAAGAAGTTCATGATGCGCACGACTATAGGATCGCCAACATCATGGCAAAATCCAAGAATTCATCCCTTCTTAGCAGTGATCTGGGAGATAAGTATATTTCAGGCCAATGGTCAGAATAAAGGGAAGAATGGGAGTTCAGATATTAACTCCTGATTCAGCGTGCTGGGTGGAAGTGGTCTAAGTCGATATGAGCTACCGTTCATTTGATTCCTAGGTCTGTAGCCACTGTACAGGACCAGATGTCAGGTCGAACTTTCTTTAACTGGGATATGTGTATCAAAGGCTCACCACCGTCTAGATTTGCAGCAGTGTCAGTCAGGAGTATTTAGTCAGGTGCCTCCTAGTGGGGCTCCAGAGCTGTCTTCCTTTGATGACACTCCTTGAATACCCAGTTACCAGCCTTCAGAGTGTGACCTACAGGATCCTTTGAATTAGGATATAGAAGCCTTCCTTAACCTTATTCAGTCTGAGTGACTGCCTCTCAAGCAGCATGTTGTCTATTCATCATGAAACTGCTGTTTACAAACCAAGTAGCTCTTTGTTGGTCAGCCAAGACCCTTCAAAAAGAACTGTCCAAGTAACAGTGGATTCCAGCATCTCCTCATACAGCTCCAGAGTCAATAGAATGGCCCTTGGAAACAATGAGAAAGAACTCAAAACATTTGGGGGTATGCCACGCCTGTATTCTTGTTCCTCAGTGCCATCAGAAGTTCACTTTGGATCCCATTGCTACCACCAAATCTGTTTTAAAAAATTCAACTGGGTAAATTTAGAGATATAACTATTATTTAACAATTCATGGACCAGGCGGCATCCCATTTAGCTAATAGAAGGGTGCTCCCAGAGTTTTATTTTTTAATATAGACAGTGCACTTTCTGTTAAGCTTATGCATAGTAATATTCTGTGTATGGTTAAAAAGAAAAAACAAACTTGTTAATTGGATATAATTGCAAAGTTTCAGAAGAATTGAAAGAGTAGTATTCCTTGATCACCTAAATCCACCAGATTTACCATTTGTTAAACACTTTTGCCACCCTGTATTTTATCTTCCCACCTAGCATGTATGGGTATGGGTATTTCTCCCACCCCCACTACCATTTGAAAGTTAGCTGCAAGCATCATGTCTCATTATCCTCTAAATACTTAAGTATGTATTTCCTAAAAACGGGCCTTTTCTTACACAAGCACAGTCCAGTTATCAAATTCAAAAGGTTTAACATCACTAAAATGTAGTTACCTGGTATGCAGTTATTGTAGGTTAAATTGTGTTCCCTGAAAGATAGTTTAAGTCCTAACACCTAATACCCATGAATGTGACCTTTTTTAGAAATAGGGACTTTGCCAGTGCACTTAACACTGTGTGCCGGTGCCCTTTAAATTTACCAGCCCTTGGGGCCGGCCATTTTCTGTGCCACCACATGAATGGTATAAGCATTCAATAAAACACACACAACTCCTGAACTACTGGATATTAAAAAAACTGTAATTTCTCATAAAACACCTTACACTTTCACCAAAACAATGTGTAAAGCTTCTAGACTGAGTACGATCAAAGAAATAGCTCCTAATAGTTCCAAATAAATCCACTGTGGCGTGAAAACCAGAGACTAGATGAACATGTATTAATATGTGAGCGGCCACCTGATACTGGTGACAAAAACACGTACTAATACGTGAGCGGACCACAGTGTTAAGTTAAAGTCATACCAAGTTAAGGTGCCTCTAATTTAATGTTATAAGAGGAAAATGCCATTAGAGACAAACATTTGACAGAGCCATGAGAGAAAGCCATGTGGCAGTAGAGGCATAGGTTGGAGTGCAGTTGTCAACCAAGGAACCCCAAAGATTGCCAGCCACAGTCAAACTCAGAGGAAGTATTATCTTCAGACTTTCAGGGAGAACATAACCTTACCAACACCTTGATTTTGGATTTCTTGCCTCCAGAACTTATAAGAGAATACATTTTCTGGGTTTTTTTCTAAGATTTATTTATTTATGCATACAAGCTGGGGTATAGGCCAGAGGTGTGTAGTGGTGAGAGGATTCACTAGAGGCAGAGTGGGGGAGCAGAAAAGGCAGATCAACTGAAGTATACTGCTGAGGGGAGCAGTGGGCGATGCAGGAGAGGTCTGCTGCGCCATGTGGGAATTTCCCTGGCTGAGTAGCGAACGCGTGCTGCAGTGACTCTGGATAGCTTCATAGTGCTGCACTTAACCCATTGTGCCACCAGGGAGACCCAATTTTCTGTTGTTTTAAGCCATTTTATTTTTAACATAGATACATAAAATAAGAATTTCGTAACTATTCTCAGATTGCTCACATTATTGATTTTTATTTTAGTAATTAATAACTGGTTAGCAGATTCAATATTTTCCTATTTAGAGTAAAACATTTTAAAAGTACATCATTTTTGATATTTTTTAATCCAGTATTACACACAGAGATTTGACAGTATCACAAATTTCAAAAAGCTTAACTTTGACTCACTTATAGAAGTGTTAGTATGTGGCTGAGAGCTACCAGGAGACCCCAGACTGTTAAGGGGTGCATGCTCTGAAAGGGGTCTGACTATCGGTTACACACAAAGGCAAAGAAAGCAGATTCTTCGTGTGAACAATTTTTAATAGAATTGATATGCATAGAGAAAAGAAGAAAGAATATTCTTAATAATAGTTTCCCAATGAAACTCCCCAAATTAGCCATCCCTTCGTGGGCAATTGCCCAGCCAAACAGCCTGGGGCTGAAGCAGGGTTGCCACAAGTCTAATACCTTTTGGAGGAAAACCTCAAGATTTGTGTTAGGCAAGTCCCAAAGAGTTGAAACTTTTCTGGGAAAAGACTCAAATTTCAAAGTACAGCATATCAAAATAATGCCTACCATTGTATCTGCCAAGGACCAGGAGCAGTCTCCCCATTTGTCTTTGTTACCTACCTGTCTTTTCCAAGTATCTCTTCTACATACCTCTCCTCCATATGTCTCCTTCCTTCAGCAGGGTGCAAGTCATAGCTGGAAAAACAACAACACAAGAGCATGCATGTGATGGTTATAAGCCAAGCATGGCCACTTAACTCCACCCCTCGTTCCCAATGACCCCTTGTTCAGGAAGTCAGGCTCGTGGCATGGTGTAACTTGCAGTCCCGAGACACCTGGGATCTAATAGGCATGGAGAGGGGGTGGTGTCTGTAAAGACTTCAGGGGATGGAATTCATTCCAGATGTCATTCAGGGGGCCAGAGTTTGCTCCTAATTGTTCCTCTAACAGAAGTGTGGTGTTTTTTTTTTTTAATTTTATAGTTAGTTAGTTCTCATTATATGCAGTACTCATGTTCTAAAAAGTCACCAGGAACACAGAGTTAGTGAATATGCAGCTGTTGCTACTAGAAAAAAATACAAGGTTAGCTAATTTCCTGGAGGTCTGTTGTTAAATTTTTGTTAATATATCAGTCAACATCCTAATCTTGTTCTATGTGTGCTTCTGTTTAAAGATACCTTATTTAATATATATTACTAATACATCAAGGTTGATTCACAAGCAGCAATGTAATGCAATCTTTGGATGAAACTTACTTAACATTTTCTCTGTAAGACACACCACAGCTGTCTTGTGCTTAGAAGCACTAGACTGCGTTTGAGCACTTATACCTGGGGACCATTTTAAGTAGTGACATCATCAACCAAAAGCACAAAAATGCAAAAACAAGTGGCACTAAATAGACCACAGAAAAGACATTTGTTAATAATGTATGAGCCTCCTTTGGGCTGTGTCAGCCTGTCAGCTCAAATTCTCGCATCTCTGTGCCTGTCTGCAAATGACCACAGAAGTGCCAGGAGCATTGATTGGGGCTGGGGGATGGGATAACAAATAAATACTAGTATAGGCAGGCTAATTCGCAAACACAAAACCTGTGTTAATGAAGATTTATTAATGATGACCTTTTTATAGCAGTAAATGTTGCAGAATGTCTTTGGGCTAACTTCAGTAACCAAAGATGCTATTTCAGGTTTTCTTTGCTCTCCTACATGTGCCACTCCCCCACTCACTTCCAAATCTCCAATCTTTGAGAACTGGTGATTTTAGTAATTGTTCTGCTTATATCAGCTTCCTACCCAACTCCCACTGAAAAGGAGTGGGGGCATTTGAAGAACATTTGGGTCCACAGTTTCATCTGAACAAACCGGTCATGAACAAACTGCCAGCCACAGTCTCTGTTACCCATATGCAGTTCTTTTGCAGTGTTTCTCTCTCCTCCCAGTTACTTAGAACAAGACCAGTTTAATTGCTTTGCTTTCTATTCCCCGAAGGCTAGTATTTCTAAAGCATGGTAAGAGAAGAGAAAGATGGTATCTCTTGGTAGATTATTTTCCTTTAAGATAAGTACATTGTTAACTCAGTTGACTCACCACTTACATTTTATTTTGAAAATTAAATAAATTAAGCCACTTTCTTAATTTAGCAAAGTTACATTTCTTAGTACATAATTTAAATCGTGACACACTTTGAGCCAAAATTTGCTCGCAGCCCTAACATCATCATAACTTTGGATAGTGTATTGACAACAGGTATGGGCACTGTGGCTGGCAGAATATAGATATCCTGTGATTATATTAGGTTACAGGACCTGCAAATGGAAATAAAGTGATTGCTAATAAAGTGATTTTAAAGTAGGGAGATCAGACTGTATTTCCAGGTGTGCTCAAAGTACTAACAAGGGTTTTAAAAAGTGGAAGAGGAATATTGGGAGAGGCAAAACAGAAATGTAAGGACAGAAACAAGGCTACAGATAAACAATGTTGCTGGTTTTGAAGATGAAGAAAATAGTCCATGAGCCAGGGAATTCCGGCAGCACCTAGACGCTAGAAAGGGCAAGAAAACCAATTCTTTCTCAGATTCTCCAAAGAGACTGCATCTATGCTGAAACTTTGATTTTTAGCACATGAGACCCATGTCAGAGCTCTAAACTATAGGATAATATATTTGTATCATTTGTATTAATTTGTTATGGCAGCAGTGGAAGTTGACTTGAAACTATCCGAATAGTTAAAAGGTAATTTGTTAAAATAGAAATGGGCAACATTGAAACAGTCACCTGAGTTCATTCTCAAGTTTTGGCTTTGTCGCTGTTTTTGTGACATAGAGCCAAATCACTTAACTTTTTAGGCCTATGTTCTCATTTGTAAATGGGGATAGTATATATCTTCAGTGGTTATTATCAAAATTAAGTATTAGTGCAACCAACACATTTATACTTCATGTATTTCTATTTAAATTTTAATATAGCGAGCATGTAGGAAATTTACAATTAAAAAGAAAACTTGCTTTAAAAAAAGAAATTAGAAATTATACTTAGTAACTGTCCAGTGGACAGTTAGAATTACAAGAAAAGTTTTGACCATGTATGTGACTGATATAACTCACGACTTATTTTTTGCCTATGTGAAATTTGAAGACTCACTCAATAATTTACCACGCTTGTTTTGTTATCCTTAAAGGAAAAAATTAAACACTTAGTATTAATTGTGTACTACAGATATTAACATCAGGTGAAAATAAACTAGCATGTGATACATATAAAAATTTATGAAAATCTGCATATGGGGCTAGCAAAGTAGGTATTAGCTGACTCCTCACTGATTTACTTTGTTCCAGTTCACCTAAGTGGTGGTTTCATTTTGTAGCCATATTATTACTAGCAAAATGTTATTTGATTTTTTTTTTTCATACGCTTTTTTTTACTTAAGGTTTTCTTGTTTGTTCAGTTTGGAAAAAGGTAGTGTACTACTTAAAAAATTTTGGGGGGGCTTCATTTCTTCCTTTCTAGTTTAAATGTGTGTGTGTGTGTGTATATATATATATATATGTATTTAATTTATATCCTTTATTGTGTATCCCCTACTACTTAAAATTTGAAGAGAGTTTTTAAGGCCCCTTCCCAGCGTTCTTTTGGGGTGTCTAGATAAATGTCATGCAATTTTTTAAATCTTCCTCAGAATATCCTTGAGTACTTTTCCTTTGTAAAAAGAATATTTACATTTAAGTCCATTTTCATCATAGATTAAGACCAGAAGTTCAGGAAGTTAAAAATAGGGTAATTGTTGTTTACATGTTTTATGTTGATACATTTTCCATACACATATAGTATCAAAAAATGTAACTTAAAATTTGATTAGTTCCTGATATGTTTCTTACTGTTGCTAATTGACTTACTAATTTAATGTCTTGAAATGTTACTTTTTTTTTTTTTTTTAAAGATTGATTTATTTATAAATGTACAAGCTGGGGTACAGGCCAGAGGCGTGGGGCGGCGAGAGGGTTCACCAGAGACAGAGCGGGGAGCAGAACAGGCGGATCAGATATACACTGCTGAGGGGAGCAGCAGGTGAGGCAGGAGAGGTCTGCCGCGCCATGTGGGAATCTCCCTGGCCGGGCGTCGAACTCGCATCATGCGCTGCTGACAGCTCCACAGCGCAGGGCTCAACCGCTGCACCACCGGGGAGGCCCTGAAATGTTACTTTTACTTGAAATATTACTTTTAATGGATGCAGTAGTAAGTCCCAAGAGTGTTGATTGCTCAGATTCCCTCCTTGAAGACCTTCCACATCATCTCATGTCTAAAGTAAGGTTTGCCTTGTTCCAGTGGTGCTATTACCTCTTGGCTGTAGAGTACTGATCCTGAGGCAGAGCAGCTGACACAATCTGAGCAATCAGAGTCCTTTAGGAATTTGGAATTGATACTTAGAATCTCCCAGTCTAGGTCTAAAATGAAGATCCTAGCTGAATCTTTTTGGCAGCCACAATCAAAAATGCAATTCTGTCACCAGGGAAAATGTAAGAGGTGAAAGATGGAGAGAGACTGAGACAAACAACAGGAAAGAGGTAGATCAGAATAGAATATGAATTGGTAGGGAGGGCATGGGGGCAAAGAGAAGGACCAAAAGTGGATATAAACTAACTAATTTTCTGTGGGTTTTTGGTTCTAGTTTATTCTTATGATCTTGAATTCCATGAGACACTCCTAGAACCTTTTTTATTTTATTTTATTTTATTTTATTTTATTTTATTTTATTTATTTTAAAGATTTATTTATTTATTTATGCATACAGTGCTGGGGTACAGGCCAGAGGCGTGACGCTGCGAGAGGGTTCACCAGAGACAGAGTGGGGAGCAGAACAGGCAGAATGACGGAAACACACCAGTGAAGGGAGCAGCGGGCGAGGCAGGAGAGGTCTGCTGCGCCAGGTGGGAATCTCACCAGCCAGGTGTTGAACTAGCATCGCCTCTGCCGCTCCGACAGCTCACAGCACAGTGCCCAACAGCTGCACCACCAGGGAGTCCCCTAGAACCTTTTTTAAAAATTCCCTTTTTTCCCCTTAAGCTACCTCTGGCCACATTCTGTCCTGTAACCAGCAGAATCAACCAAAGTAAACACTTGCTTTTGTAAACTGCTCTATACACAGTATTAGTTGATTTTGACAATCCTGCAGGATAAGTTATATTCCTCAAAAAGAATTGAGGAAACTTGGGTTTAGGAGAAATTAAGTAATTTGATCAAGGTTGAGTAGCTGATAGACAGTACCAGGATTGTACGGTATTATTAACTCCAAAGTTGATTCTTACTCATTAGAGCCCATCAGCTATAGATTGGACTCTAGGCCATACTATAACAAAGACGAAAAATTTGCTTTCCTAAAGTTTACAGTTCAGAGAAGGATAGAGACAAACAGGCAACAACAATTCAGTGTAATAAGTGCTGTGAGGAAGGACTAAAATGTGCTCTAAGAGCCTTTGAAAGATCGGGGAATATTCCCTTGATCATTTAGGCTAATAAGACCTGAAGGTTGAGTAGTCTTAAACTACATATAAGGAAAGAGGTAGCCTGTGCCAAGCACATAATGAAAAGAGCATTTGCATTTGAGAATCTAAAGGAATTTCACTGTGGGGGAGCATAGAATGCAAGGAGATGAATAGAAAGGGTGAGCCAGGAGAGGTAAATAAAGTCATGCAGTGCCTTCTACTTCACATGAAGGAGTTGGAGCTTTATATTGAGAACAAGAGGGGACTTGGGCCACTGAAGGCTCCTAACCGGATTTTCATTTTAGAATACACAGCATTCTTCTTCCTACAGCCAAAGAAGACTGGAAAAACTGTAATGCTAAAGGTATGGAGGTCAGTTAAGGAAACTTTTACAATAATCCAGACAGTAAAATGATTAGTAGCTTAGAGAACTAGTAATTAGTTGAGGGAGAAGTGGAAGAATTTTGGAGATTACAGGGTAGTGTAGTCAGGTCTTTGTGAATGATTGGATGTACAGGGCATGGGAGGGGTACAAGTTAAGAATAACCCTCAGGATTTTGACTAAGGCAAGTCTGTGGTGTAGACTGGAGCTCTGTACTTAACATTTAGTAAGACATGGGTGACAAATAAGAAAGAGTAAATTTTGATGGGAAAATGACATTCTGAACATGGTAATTTTGAGAATCATGGAAGATGTACCAGTAGATACCCAGTAGGTAGCTGTACCAGCTGAGAGCCTCCCACTGTCTTATAAAGAGTGGATATTTGGACAAAATAGAACTGATCTTTACCCTTTATGTTTCTGGAAGAGGATGCCATAGTTTTGATATTTCAGAAGATCTAAGAGACGTTTCCCATTAAGAGCATGTTCTCTTTCAACAAATTGCTAGAAATCATTGCTTGTCTTTGCCATTATACTGTGTAATTACCATTATTCTGTAGACTTTTATTTTTAGAAGAAAAACAAGCCTTATTTAAACAGCAAAATTGATACTTCACATATCCTTTTACCTAGTAGATATCCCGGAAAATATATCGTTACTGATTTTGAATGAAACAACGGCTTTGAAAAATTAATTAACAAACATTATTTGATTTGGGCACATTTTAAGTACTAGTGCATACCAATACCATAACTCACTTATTTCTTGATGACAGGACTGAATTTTCTTAATGAAATTTAAAAATGGAAGTAATATGTCTTTTAACATTTGGCAACTAAAATTTTGAAGGAAACATTTTAAAACTTTGTGTTAAACCCTAACGTCTTTGTTGAAAAGGCATGTTAGTGAACAAAATAAGCTAGAATGAACAGCATTTTAAAAGAAATTCATTTTATCTTCTGTAAATCTTAATTAAAGATAAAATAAACTTAAAGCATTTCAGAAAACTTTTTCTGAAAATTTTTTTCTAAAAATAATCTATCCCTGTTATTAAAAATATTAGCTTGAGTTTGAAAGATGAGGATTCACCTTCTGCTAATTCCAGAGAAAAGGCTAGTAGTTTAACAAGGCACAAGATCTCCACCAAAAAGTATGAAAGGTCACATAGTTTCCTACTCTCTCAGATTGCTAACACAGGAAACCAATTTACTTCTTTCTTTGTTTCCCCAAGCTCATTGCCACTCATGCCCCCATCATGTGAAATATTTTGGTTTTTGCAACATACCTAACTATTCCTTTTTTGTGCTGTTGTTGAAAGCTTCTCTCCAGATACGCTGCTTTAATTTCATGTTTACAATTATGTATTTGGTTTATATGCCAATTAAATATTTACATCTTAAATGTATTGACTAAAGCATACATTGAAACACAAGATTTGTTACACCACAAGCGTGGTGGAACTAAAATGTCATAGAATTAGGGAAAAATAAAAGATTTAGGTTAATACTATAAACTAGTTGTAGGATAAATGAAAGATTCATCAGGTTTTTCCGCCCTCCCCTCAAGGACAGACCTCTGCAGGCACACGTGTGCCTGATGGTGGCACCTGGACTGGAGTGTGGGGCTGAGTGAGTGGGCGCACCTAGGCCAGAGACTGGGCTTATATGCAGACGCGGAAGCAGCAGCAGCAGGGAGCAGAGAATAGAGCGAGGAGCACCCATTTGGGGTGCAACAGAGAATTCGCGTAGGGCTGGGAGGCCTGCCAGCCTCCTGGCCCCCCGGGCCCCGTTGCCTGCTCTGTACCTGGTTGCCTCTCTACAAAAAGACCATTAAAATCCTTAAAATGCCACCGAGGGCTCCAGGACTCCTTTGACCAGTCTGTACAGCTCCCTGGAGAACCTGCTTCCTGGTGCCTTCCTGTCTCTACACTAGTATTTCTAAAAATGTATATATCTAATTTTTTCTGAGTAATACAAGTCCACATCAGTATATAAGAAAAATCTTGAACAACATAACTTTACATTTGAAGGAGTTAGAAAAAGAAAAAATGAAATAAAATTCAGTAGAAGGAAGGCTATAGTAAAAATTCAGGCAGAAATAACATAATAGAAAACAAAAAGACAGTTCAGAAGTTCATTGAAACCAAGAGCTGGTCCTTTGAAAGGATAAACAAACTTAATAAACCTATAACTGGGCTCACTAAGAAAAGGAGAAAATCCAAATAAAAAGAATCTGAAATGAAAATTATAGTAGACATCGCAGAAATACAAAGGCGCATAAGTGACTACTCTGAATGTCTACATGCAAACAAAATGGACAATCTAGAACAAATTCACAACTTTTTAGAATCATATAATCTTCTATGACTGAGCCAGGATGAAATAACTTAAACAGACTAATTACAAGCACAGAAATCAAAGAGTAACAATCTTCCTAAGAACAAAAGCCCAGCCAGGACGAGATGACTTCTCTAGTGAATTCTGCTAAACCCTCCAGGAGGATATACCTATCTTTCCCAAACTCTTAACTTTATAAAAAAAAAAAAAGAAAAAGAAAAAAAGGCCTCCCTGGTGGCTCAACAGGTTAAGTCTCAACACTATGAAGCTATCCAGAGCCACTGCAGCACAAGTTCGATCCCCAGCAAGAGAGATTCCCGCATGGCACTGCAACCTCTCCTGGCTCGCCCGTTGCTCCCCTCAGCAGTGTACTTCAGTCAGTCTGCCTGTTCTGCTCCCCACTCTGTCTCTGGTGAATCCTCTCACCACCCCACACATCTGGCCTATATCCCAGCTTATATGCATAAATAAGTAAATCTTTTTTTAAAAAAGAAAAACTCTCAGCAATAACAAGCAGCCAAATCAAAAAATGGACTAAAGACCTAGAGACTTGTCCAGAGAACGCATCCAGGCAGCCTACAGGCATGTTGGAATATGCTTAGCATCACTTACTATAAGGGAAATGCAAATCAGACTCACCATGAGATGATACCACCTCCCCTGTGAGAATAGCTTATATCAAAAAGGTTGGAAGAAACAAATGTTGGCAAGAATGTTGAGAAAAAGAAACACCCACTTTTGGTGGAAATGTAAATAGGTGCAACCTACATGGAAAATGGTATCAAGATTCCTCAAAAAACAAAAAAACATAAATCAGCAGTACTGCTGCTATATATTTACCAAAAGAATATGAAAACATTGAAATGAAAAAATGTGTGCACTCCTGTGTTCATAGTGGCATTAATTCACAACAGTCAAGTTATGGAACCAGTCCAAATACCCATCAACAGATAACTGGATAAAGAATTTGTGGAATATATACTCAATGGACTATTACTTAGCTATTTAGAAAGATGAATTAGTGCCTTTTGGGACAAAATGGGTAGATGTTGAGGTGATTTTGCTAAGTGAAATAAGAAAGTTACCAGATGGTTTCATTCACTTGTGGAATGTAAATAACCAAGAAAACAAACTGTCAAAGCACAGCAAAAGTAATTCTTAGACTGGAGAATATACTGGTTAACATAGGGGATAGGGGAGGAGGAAGAAAGGGGAAGGAAAGTGGTAAGATGCAGGCACTGGAACTTTGGTGGAGGGTGGTAAGTAAAACATGTCCTTATGGGAGTGAGAATGTTCTCCCAAAATTTTATATAAGTGACTGACAATAAAATTTGAGAAAACGTTTAAAAACTTTAAAAAGATTTTTAAAGAGATTTTTAAAACAGGAATATATACATTATTATAGAAATAGTCACATGATATGATTGTAAGATTTAAAACTCCAACCAAAGAATCCATAAGCATATGAGAAGCAATCATTGATAACTTACATGAGTGCTTGAAACTAGTATCTAATTGTTTACTGTAATTTGCATGTCAAAGACCTTGACAAAGAATGGGGGGGTATAAGGTATGAAACTCTAAGAAGTTAAAAATTCTTAATATAGATACGAAAATCAGCTTATTTTTTAAAGAGTTGGCCAAAAATGTAGAGGAGATCATGCCTAATATTTTACAATGCCTTTCTACCAACAAAGTGTTTTCAGTAATTGCCTAAAATAGCCAAAGGTAATTAACTTTTACCTGTTATCTTCATAATTCAGATCTGTTCTATGTTGAATTTAATTCTTTTTTTAAAAAATCTTAGGTCTTTAAATTGTAAGTTTTTATTGCTATAACTTAGTACAGTTAACCTTGAATATCCATAACAGTTCTTTACATAAGGTCCTTCAGACAGTCCTATATTAAATTTCATTAAAGAAACCACAAGGAACCAACAGTCTCATTTACAGGTTAATGTGCTTCTAAAGTACAAAAAAAAAAAGATGGTAGAATGTTGAAATCAGTCACCATTGCAAGCTCAGTTTTCCATTGCTCATGGTTTCTATTCTCTTTGGACTCTTGGAAAATTAAAGTTTTTGTTTGCTTTTAAAAGACGCAGTGCACGCCCTTTAGTCGTTTGCTGTTTCCTCCTTTCTATGTTTTCTATTCTTTCATGGTCCTGTCTATCCTTTGTGCGTCATACTAAAGGGAGAGGACTTAAAAACAAAAGAGGAAAATCATTAACTATGTTTATGGCCTATAGAGCGCCATGACCTGTGGAGATTGATCATTTCATGTCTTAAGTCTATAAATTTATTTCTCAGGGTTTTTTAAAGGTTTGAAATGCTTACTTGTGTATTGGAACCATCTGGGCAAACTGCTGAACTAGGCATCTTCCCCCTTGCTGGATACAGCATAGACTGTCCCAACTGTTTATTTATAGAAATAATGTACATTTTTAAATGTTTAACAAGGGAGGGGAGATGGGAGGAAGGTGATACGGTATTGGCATTGGGACTTTGATCAGGGGTGAGTGAGGCATGGGCACATGTGGAGGTATAAAGTTGTACTTCTAAAAGCATATAGCTATATAAATGATTGGCAAATGAATAAAATTTGAGGGAAAAAATATGTTTAAAAGTTCAAAATTATGTTATTTGAGAACTTTAAATCACTCTTACTAATAATAAAGTAACATGATCATGGAGAGGGGCAGGATACTATTTTCAAAGTTAGATTTGTGTTGTAGGTGAAGCAGTAAAACTGTTTGCCAGTAACGCCATCATGTTTGTAATGTTTTATAAAGTACTAATATTTAATAACTTACCAAGCAACAGAATGTTATATACAGGGTTCCCTGAAGGCAATATAGGTAGTGGAAAATATGTAGCAGAGATCCAGAAAACCTAGTTCCCTAATAGTGTTCATTTTTAGCCTCCTTTTAGCCTTCCTTGAGGAAGTCACTTAACCTTATGAGGCTTTAGGTTCTTCAGATACAATATTTAAAGCATATACCTACTCTTTTTCCTACTAACACATTAGGATTATTAGGGGATCAAATTAAAATAATAAAGCGGTACATCGGAAACATAAAACGCCATCAAAGTATAAGTATTTTTAAGACAGGCTACCTTGGCACATACTGTCCAGTGTTGTTATCTGCTCACGATTGAGTCAGATTCATTTAAAAAAAAAAAAAACTTCACGGCCTCCCTGGTGGCACAATGGGTTAAGTACAGCGCTGTGGAGCTGACCAAGTAAGTTTGATGCCTGGTTGTGGAGATTCCCACTACACAAGCAGACCTCTCCTGTCTCGCCCACTGCTCCCCTCAGCAGTGTATTTCGGTCAGTCTTCCTGTTCTCCCCACTCTGTCTCTGGTGAACCTTCTCACTGCCCCACACCTCTCTCCTGCACCCCAGCTCTTGTATGCATAAATAAATAAATCTTAAAAAAAAATTATTTCAAATTTGTTCCAGATATACTAAAAATACCATTACAAAGCAGGCTCTAATACAAGTAATTCTGATTTTAAAAAAATAAAACACCTGAAATAAAGTTAAAAAACTTAACTGACTTATGAAGTTAATGTTAGGAAATAGAAATCCTACAAATAGGGGCCTCCCTGGTGGCGCAGTGCTTGAGCGCTGCGCTGTGGAGCTGTGGGCAGCGCGTGATGCGTGTTCGACGCCCGGCCGGGGAGAATCCCACATGGTGCGGCAGACCTCTCCTGCCTCACCCGCTGCTCCCCTCAGCAGTGTATTTCTGATCTGCCTGTTCTGCTCCCCGCTCTGTCTCTGGTGAACCCTCTCACTGCCCCACGCCTCTGGCCTGTACCCCAGCTTGTGTGTGTGTGTGTGTGTGTGTGTGTGTGTGTGTGTGTGTATAAATAAATAAATAAAAACAGACGTCGGTGAGAGACCCATGGGGAGGTTAACTATAAAAAAGAAAAAAAATCCTACAAATATTTTTAATATTCTGACTACAGATGGCCCTCTTGGGGGAAAACAAATGATAGATTATTGGTAGAATTAGTCAGAATCATGGTACAATTCGGTGATTTATTTAAACAAAAAGGAAATGAATCCCCATATATCTAAAGCAATTTGTGTTAAGTAGAAGGAAATAGAAAATCCTTGTGACCTAGGTAGGCTCAGTTCTCTGATGCTGTCTATTTTGGCCTTCTCTTTCCCTTCTTACTCTTTAATTCTGAATTTCAACACTGAATTACTTATGATTTTTAAAAGCCCGCTATGTTCTCTCCTGTCAGTGGGTTTTTGTACCTCTTGGTACCTCTACTTAAAAGACCAACTCTACCCTATGAATTCATAGGTAATGTCTAATTAGCTTTTTTTTACTTCCCCAAGCCCAAGTCTTTGTTTTAAAAAGTTAGAGGTGGAAGTTGGAAAGCAAGTTGGAAAAGTTGTGGAAGTTAACCTCCCAGGTTAAGGAGTTGGGATTTTATTCTTTAGGAGTAAATAGAGTTCTACTTTATAAAAATTTTTGGACAGTCAACATGTTAGAACCTTTTTGAGTTGGATTAGAGGTTGAGAACAACATAGTCAGATTATGAGACAGAGTTAATTGAAACAGTAATTAGATCTGAGGAAAAGCAAACTTTCAAAAAATACAGAGAATGCTTTATAAATCAATAAGAAAAAGAGAACTCTAGAGACGTGAACAAGTGTCAGAGTCACAAGGTAGATACAGAAAATTATTTGAAAAATTTAATACCCATTCATGATAAAAATTCTAAGCAAGCAAAGAATGAGAAAAGAACTTCCCTCAGCCTGGTGAAGGTCAACTACAACAAAATCTTATAACTAATATACACTTAATGGTGATAGACTGAATGCTTTCCTCCTTGAGATTAGGAACAAGGCAGATTTTCTCATCGCTTTTATACAGCATTGTACTAAAGGTGCCAGTCAGTGCAATAAGGCAAGACCAGAAAGACATATACATTGGAAAAGAAAGAGAAAAACTCTTCATTTATACATGTGATCTTGAATGTAGAAAATCCTGTGGGATCTACAAAACAACTGTAACTAATGTCTTTAGCAGGGTCACAAGACACACACACACACACACATTGTGTGTGTGATTAATAATTATATAGCTAATGAACAGTTAGAAATAAAGTAATGCCATTACATTACTATTATAGTCTCAAAAAACGTGAAATGCCTAGACATAAATTTAACAAGTATTGGACAAGACATATACACCGAAAGAGCCTGGCAAGATGACAGCAGAGTAGATTCTAGACTTCTAGGCTTTCATATTCCAAAACTTAACATTTTCTTCCCATTTTTTTATTTTTCTCATCCTGTATATTTACATTTATGCTCCATTTGAGTAATTACTACAGTTTTATTACTGTTTTAATCATCATGCTTGCTCTTCAAATGTTTGATCCTCTATCTTTATGTATGTTTACCTTTTCCAGGGAGATTTTTTCCTTCATGTTTTCTTGTTTTGAGTTAGTGCCATTTCTTTTTCACTTTAGAAAACTCCCATGAACATTTCTTGCAAATATGTCTTAGTAGCGATGAACTCCTTTAACTTTTACTTGTCTGGGAATGTCATTTCTGAAAGATAACCTTTCCAGGTATAGAATTTTTATTGAGAAGTCCTTTCCTTTCAGCACTTTCAGTCCATCATGCTACTCTGCAGAGTTTCTGTGAAAAATTTTCTGTTCATCCTCTGGGGTTTCCCACAATTTTTTCTCTTGCTTCTTTTTAAGTGCCTTTGTTTGACATTTACAGTTTTAATAACAGTTGTGTATCCCTTAGCAATGTTTCAGTCAGTGATGGACCTAACAGTGGATGTGAGCATCCTCCTAATAGGCCATAAGGCATAGCCTAGATGTGCTATTGGCTATATGCAGGTTAGTGTAAGTACACTCTATGATGCGCTTAGGATGAAATCAACTATTTCTCAGAATATATCAGTGTCATTCAGCGATGCATGTGTATAACATGTCTTTGTGTGGATTTATTTGTTTGGGTGGAGTCTTTTGCACTTAGGTACCTGAATGTCTGTTTCTTTCCCCTTCTTTTGGGCAGCAGTGGTGGTTCCTGTGTGTTCATACCAGGGTGCTCATGGAATTGGACTGAAAGTGATGGTCTGTCCTGTAGCTGTTAGAAAGGGATAAAGGAGTAGATATGAGGAGTTGGACTGGACACAAGATAAGAAAAAGAGACTGGGAAACAAATTGAGAGTAGTATGGACAACTGGCAGAGTGGGGGTGGGAGGGAATATGTGAATTTTGAAGAAAGAGGAGTTAAGTTAGGGAGGGACATCTTACAGGGAGAAAAGACCTAAACAGAGTTCCTGTGCGAAGGAAAAGGTGAAGATGGAAACGGAATAGAAATGGGGGGTGGATAAGGAGTTTGTTTTGGGGCTTTGGGGGGGGTAACTGGTATATAACATGCAGTGTTTGAGAAGTACAGGTTCACATTTCAAATCCCACCCTTACAACCCCTTCAATGGGAGTTAATCATATATCTGTTAGGTCTCTACTTTTATATCATGCTTTAAAAGATTTTTCCAATACTAGATATGAAATGACTGTTTGGGGGCCTGGGAATACTATTACCATTAATTTATGTGGAGAAAATTTTGAGTGTTCCCAGACTTAAAAAATACCATACCACATGGGAACATTCTACTTTCAGGTAGTAGGGAAAACCTGAAGGTGAAAGCCCCATACAAAAGTCTCCCCAAAAACACATTGGTGGTTTTAAGGAAAACAATACTTTGCCAGTTATGAAAAGTAATATTTGTTATAACCACAAGTGAATGGGTTGTCAGAAAAGTCATGATGTATGTTTTCTATGTTTTTCCAGCAAAAATGCATCATGACTTTCCTGACAACCAAATAAAATATTTTGTTAATATTTTTATATTGATTGCATGTATTTATATTTTAGGTGTATTTTGGTTAAATAAAATATATTATTAAAATTAATTTTACCCATTTCTTTTTATTTTAATGTGGTTACTAGAAAATTAAAAATTATATATGTGACTCATGTATTTCTCCTATACAGTGTTGGTATAGATGGAAGTAATATAATCAGTTTTTGCTAGTTCCTTTACTATGTGCCATTTTTTCTAAGTCTTGTAATAACTAAGGTTATTAATCCTCCTAGAAAACTGTATGAAGTAGGTGGTATTATTGCCATCATTTTCAGGTAACTGAAGTGCACAACGAGGTTAATCAGAACACCTGAGAATCTCTCCACTAATAAGAAGGAAGCCAGGTTTCAAACAGTCTTTTGGCTTCATGGTTTTCCTGACACTGTGGCATGTTGTCATTGGACCTTTAAAGTGGTTGAGCTGTAGAATGACATGATCAGAATGGTGCTTTAGTAGACTGGTAATAAAGATAAATAAGAGGAAGAGACCTCATTTCAGCTGTCTACTTTTCGCTTTATGTTACTTTTTGGCAGGAGAAAAATGCCTTGTTTAAAGTCAGCTTTTGAATTGCAGCTTTTGGAAGTATATCCTTTGTGTTAACTGCTTCTCAAAATATTTGTCTTATCTTTATAGATTTGATAATGGGCTGCATTAAAAGTAAAGAGAATAAAAGTCCAGCCATTAAATATAGAACCGAAAACACTCCAGAACAGATACTCAATACAAGTGTCAGCCATTATGGAGCAGAACACACTGCAGTGGCACCGTCATCTTCAACAAAGGGAACATCTGTTAATTTTAACAATATTTCCATGACACCATTTGGAGGATCCTCAGGGGTGACACCTTTTGGAGGAGCATCTTCCTCATTCTCAGTGGTGCCAACTTCATATCCTGCTGGTTTAACAGGTGAGACTTAAACAGACAATTCTGTTGTTGGTTTGAGAATGTGACCTTAGGCATTACATACGTAAGATTTGCCTGCTATAAGAAAAAGAAATTCAGGGGGACTTTTTAAAGAACTTTATGTGAAAATTAAAGTCTCTATA
The DNA here is from genome assembly GCA_004024925.1 of Scalopus aquaticus. Taxonomy (NCBI): domain Eukaryota; kingdom Metazoa; phylum Chordata; class Mammalia; order Eulipotyphla; family Talpidae; genus Scalopus; species Scalopus aquaticus. The sequence goes on along the minus strand of PVIJ01001509.1, from coordinate 136,811 downwards.
TATATGGATATTGTTCTTGGAAATTTGCTGATAATCTGGTAGCTTATGTACTGGCTTAACACCACTAGTTATTTCATTAATTTTTCAAATGATTATTGAGAGCCAACTATATGGCAGGCACTGGGGATATCATATTTAGAACCATATACCCCTCCCTCAAGAATGTTAACAACTTCTGATGATTATTAAGTGTTATCCATTACTAAAGTATTATCATAGTTGCTTAATAAATGTTAATTAAATGACAGTCTGCTAATGATAAAATAAATCATATACTTTCTTATTTAAAAGAATTCTGAGGCTCAGACATGAGTTTAAATGATTTTTTCCCTCAGAATCGCAGATGATAAGCAGAGGAGTCCAGATTTAATCTCCTATTCCAGAACTTCATTTATTACATTATGGTATCCTTTCAAAGAACAGCAGGAAGTGACAGCTGACAAACTTCCATGCAACCAGAAATGCTCTGAAAAATTAGGGACTTTAAAAGAGGGAGAGTTCTTGTGTGAAAGGTCACACATCAAAATGTTTTTTCCTTGAGTTGTAAAACAACTGACTTAAAAACAGAAGGAGATCCTGGATTCCACAAGTAAGCAAGACCTCAGAGTTTCTCTGATCTCTCTCATGCAGGTTCTGAAATGTCCACTTTCTCCTTAAAATTGGCAAAATAGTTGTCAGCATCAAATTGACACATGTTGACATGAAACCAGTGAAGGTCAAAGAGGAATCTCTTCCATAAGCATGGACTATGTAAATTTATCCCTTCAGCCCGCTTGCAGTCTTCCCTATCATAATGGCTAGAAGAATGCCGTACATTCATCGTATTACACTATTCATTTGGGGAGTTATGGACTTCAAAGTTGTGGACAATCCTAATTTCAACACCCTAACTCTTAAATCTGTCAGTAATAGATGGCTATTATGGTATAGTTCCCTCATCAGCAAAAGTGTAATTTATTTTCAGGATATATTTTGGAAAGATAGTAATCCAAAAATGATTAAAATAAATGTTGATACTTAAACACATACTTTATTACCTAAAGCAGTTTGCTTACGTGAAATAGTATATTCAGGAATATTCGTTTATTAACAAATAAGGAGTTTTTCTGTGCCAGGTATAGAGCGTTTTAAGCAAGAGAAAAATTTCTGCTCTAATGGAATTTGCATTACAGTGAGAATTGAACAATAGTGAATAAACAACTAAAGAGGATAACTGAAAGTTATTAAATGCTGTGAAGGGACTAATCAATGGCAAAGGCACATTAGATGATCAAGGAAAACCAACTTGAGGAGAAATCATTTGTCCTGAGGTTGACTATTGAGAATGTGCACGGAGCTGAGAAAAGATATATCCATGGTGAGAGAACAACAAATGCCAAGTTTAAGAGGTTAGACTTAGCTGTTTTGAGCACCAATCCAATATGGAAAGAAGGTATAATTGTATGGTATAGGGTTGGAGAGTCAGGGTTATTCAGGATTTTGTAGATTAGTAAGAAGTTTGGATTTTATTCAAAGCAAAAAGAAGCAGGTAAAGAGATTTAACTAAAGGAATCGCATGACTGAATCTCCTTTTTCAAAAAATTCATTCTGCAGCTGTGTGGAGAGTGGATGTAGGGAAGCAGGTATAGAAACTGGTTAAGAAGTTCCTACTCTGAATAGTCCCAGCAGTCCCAGTGAGAAAAAAACAGACTTGGATCAGGGTGGCAGCCATGGAAATGGAAAAGTAGATAAGGTATTTCAGAAGTGAAACTAACAGTGCCAGTAATGGGTTTGACTTGAGTATCTGATTGGTTAGTAGTGCCATTTGCTTAATAGGGAAATTTTTATTAATACAAGTTAGGGGAGAAAAATCAACACCTTTGTTTTATACCTAAAAAGTTCTAAATGTTTGTTAGACATTCAAGTAGAGATGTCAAATAGGTAATTAATAAATGATCAGACCTCAAGAGAGAAACCAAATAAATGAGACAATCTGTTCTATTCTTTTTTTTCAGTTTGCAGATAGGCTACCCAAGGGGAATACAAAATGTAAAAGACATAAATAACAATAAAAATATATTTTAAAAAAATAGTTTGACTGAAATGTTCTAATATCTTAAGCAACTACACATAATACCATATGTGATAGGTATTTTTCAAACTTAGAATTCATATCAGTCATATCATTTAATTTCTAAGAAAAATATGACAATTTTTATCTATAAGTGTTAAGTAAAACCATCTTTTTAAAACCCTAGTTATTTTTCTTAATAAGTAGTTTTAAGGATGAAAAAAAATTTTTTTTAAGGTTTATTTATTTAATCTGGGGTACAGGCCAGAGGCATGGGGCGGCGAGAAAGGTTCACCAGAGACACAGTGGGGAGCAGAACAGGCAGATCAGAAATACACTGCTGAGGGGAGTAGCGGGTGGGGCAGGAGAGGACCGCTGCGCCATGTGGGAATCTCCCCAGCTGTGCGTCCGAACTGCGTCACCACTGCCGACAGCTCCACAGCGCAGAGCTTAACCGCTGCGCCACCAGGGAGGCCCGAAAATCTTGATCCATTAAAGAAATTAAGACAGTCACTACCGATAGTTTATAGTGCTCATTAATGCTTTTTCTGGCGAATGGTTGATTTGAACTTTTACTGTTTTCAAGCCAGAGATGGTGCTATTACGAGTCAAAATGAAATTTGTTTACCTTAATCTATAGCATTTCAGAATTTATAGAGTACAGTAGTTTCATGAAAAGTCTTAAGAGAACATGTTATTAACTTGAAAAAAATCTAGCTCTTCATATCTCTAACTTTTAAGAACAGGCTCTGGAGACTAGGAAGAAAATATGCTTAAACTTTGCTGGCAGTGTTATTTTTCTTTTGTCAATTATTCTATGAAATTTACCTTAGACTTTTTTCTTTCAATAGGTGGTGTTACTATATTTGTGGCCTTATATGATTATGAAGCTAGAACTACAGAAGACCTTTCATTTAAGAAGGGTGAAAGATTTCAAATAATTAACAATACGTAAGTGTTGTGGATGTTTTGTGAAGGAGAAATATTAATTAATAGAAACCTTATCTTTACATTGAAACCACTGAGCTAGTTGGTGAATCAGAGATAAGGTTGATGGGGCATGATTCTCTGCCCACTTGGTTGGACGTGCATTTGGTTTCTTTAGACACACGGCAAAATACTGCTGCTGTAGCCACAAGTTACTCTACAAATTGTGCAGTTGTGGTTCTACTGTAAACAGTAGAGGTTTAAGAATGAAGGTTGAGGGAATATATGCAAGTAAGTACATTACTTTTAAAAAAATCTTTATAAAGAGAGTGCTAAGTTCCTATTTATCTTAGTACCAGTTGATTTGAAGATCTTTTTCTCTCTCTCTCTTTTTTAAAGATTCATTTTTTTATGCATTACAAGCTGGGGCGTAGGCCAGGGGTGTGGGGTGGCGAGAGGATTCACCAGAGACAGAGTGGGGAGCAGAACAGGCAGATCAACTGAAGTACACTGCTGAGGGGAGCAGCAGGCGAGGCAGGAGAGGTCTGCTGTGCCATGTGGGAATCTCCCTGGTGGGTATCTAACTCGTGCTGCAGTGGCTCTGGATAGCTTCATAGTGCTGCGCTTAACCCATTGCACCACCAGGGAGGCCCAAGATCTTTTTCTCTTTAAAAAAAAAAAAAAGGAAAAAGGCTAGTTGAGCAATCCTTTCAGTCCCAAACTGACCAAATTAAATTGCTTTTTCCTTCTCCAACCCTTAGACTTTTTTTTCATTTAGTCGCCCACCATAGAAAACTCAATGCTGGAAATTTCCAGATTTTCAATATGGAAAACAGATACCATAAATTCTTTAGCATGCATAACACTACTTTATAACTCCTCAAAATATACATTTATGATCTCTTTGCTTCCAGATATGTTTCCTTCCATCCTTGTACCCATTTGTTATCAATTACTGTCCCAGAACATGAAATATGTTCATATCTCTCTCCTTTAAAACCCTTCAGTAGCTGCCATTTGCTATCAAGATAAGAGAAAAACAATAGAGGAGGCATTGTTCATTGAGTTTCTTTCCCTTTCTCACTTAATCCACCATCCAGTCATATTAAATTACTTGCAGCTTTCTGAATATGCTAGGGTTTCTCACCTACTGTAAGCCTTCACACAATTTCTTTTCTGAATTGTAATTTCTTGTTTCTCCATTTTTCTCCTTTATCTGGTCAACCCTACTCATCCTTCAAGGTAGATTTCTTATGTATTTTATCAGAAAAGACTTTTTTGACATTTTTCTTCTCCCACCTGGCCTAGTTCCTCTCTCCTGCTGGATTAGGAGTCTCTCTTACATGTTCTGGTAGAACCTGTGCAAACCTCAGTCATAGCTGCCATCACATTTTTGAATTATAATTCATCACCTACTTATCCAGTGTTTCTCAGCCTGGGGCAGAATTGCCCACAGGACATTTGGCAATGTCTGGAGCCATTTTGGGTTATTATAGTCAGGGTACTGTTATTTTCTTCCAGTAGGTACATGAGGAATATTGCTGAATATCCTGCAGTGCACAGGACATCCCTCCCCTCACCCGCCACACACGAACAACAAAGAGTTATCTAGCCAAGTGTCTGTAGTGCCAGGGTTGAGAATTCCTGCTCTAGACTGAGTTCCTAGAGGTTTAGGACTGTCTTTTTACCTTTGTTTCCAGCACAGACTACCATAAGCTTCCAGCACATACTACCATAAGCTCTATCACAGAGAGGTATTCAATAAAATGCAATGTTTTCAGTTTATGTATCTGAAAATACTTAATATAAGAAACTGCAAACAACCAAGTATATGAGTTTGTGAATATTTGAATTACTAAAGGGTTTTCCATTTCATTTTCTAGAGAGCATAGTCACCTCAAGCATTTATAAAATTTCAATTTAGACAAACTATTTTCAGTACTTAACTCTGCATTAAATCTTTAGTAATAGAACCCATATATAGCTTCCTCATTAGAAAGACTGAAAACATTCACTTCTTTCACACTTTTTTGTTAATTTTGCAAAAGTCAGTTCTTATATACTATTTAGAATCCTCATGTTCTAAATTGATTTTAGTCTTATTTGGATGTTTATGAATAACATTTCTATTTTGTTCCAGGAATTCAGTTTTTTTATTGTTATTGCCTGTTGCTAATATTTTGGCTACAAAAGCTATGGGAGTTCTAGTTCCTGAATATTTTCTTAAAATGCCTAAAGAGCAACATTATAATTTTATATGCTATTAAAAAAGAAAAGCATTTGGCAATAAATAATGAACTACAACATAGATGATTCCTTGAAAAAATGCTTTAATCATTTTCAGTGAGGTAACACTCGTTTATAACACTGTATATGATTTATTTAATATAGTTGAGATGTTTTATTTAATGTAGTTTATTGTCTTAGGTTGAAAGAGTTATATAGAAAAAGTGTAATTGATTTTTTGATTTGGAGCAGAAATATGCAATTGTGAATTCTCTTTGCCTTATTCCCTTAATTCATGTAACTTATTTTTAAATAATGATGAAATAAATGCATAAAAAATGGAAGTAATACCTCTTATCTGCTTCAGAGACAATACTGCAATAGATCATATCTCGAGCAATAGTATACCTTGTGGTAATTGTTGTTTTGTGTGTTTCAGGGAAGGAGACTGGTGGGAAGCAAGATCAATTGCTACAGGAAAGAATGGCTATATCCCTAGCAATTATGTAGCCCCTGCAGATTCCATTCAGGCAGAAGAGTATGGCACAACTTCATATTTTATTAATTATTTTGATTTTCAAAATGTTTTAATGCATTCTACATAGCCACAACTTTATACACACACATTTACTTACCAATCCTAATATAGCTAATGTATCATATTAATAGCTACTACTTGAAAATGAATAATTAATTCCTTAGTATTCGCATATAGCAGAATCATAAATGAATGTGCATTAATAATATTGTTTAATGCCTAATCTATCCTTTATTTTAAAAGATTCTAATAACCCTTTTTAATTCTGTAGTCTCTTTCACTTTAAAAACTTACCCTTAACTAATAGTGTTATATCTGTGTTAATGTCTTGACTTATTCTATGTATACTATTCTTGCAACCTAAAAACGTTAAAGTCCATCTTTAATTATGTGTAACTCTTAGTTCAAACAAAATTTAACTGGGATCCATAAATATTTCTAATGCTTTTTCATTTTCCTACCACCACACTTTGCATATGGTAGGTATGCTCTATTGGTGTTTGTTTGCTTTTATTAATGATATGTAATTAGGCTCCATAACTGTTCTGCTTTGGCACTGATTACTTTCTGTTTTGTTCTTTTGTCTTTCCCACTAAGGGAAAGATAAAACTATATTAAATTAAACCCACTGTAATTTAGAGTTCCCAATAGTTTGAACATGTTTTACATACATCTTACTGAATACAGATGATCATGTTGTTGCCACAGAACAACTCAGTTCTTCCTATGTAATTTTAGTATTTTCACCTGTCACTGCTAGAAAGGCTCTGTCATTGTTGCCTTTCCTTCTCCATTTACTATTCCTGTGTTTACCAGATGTAGTTTAATAAGAGCCATGTTGAATAGTTAATACATGGAAATACTGTGGCAGTTTATTCTGACAACGATATTTGTAATATTCCTATTTTAATAAGTAAAAATATTTCATCTTTTTCCTAGATGGTATTTCGGCAAAATGGGGAGAAAAGATGCTGAAAGATTACTTCTGAATCCTGGGAATCAACGAGGTATTTTCTTAGTAAGAGAGAGTGAAACTACTAAAGGTATGAGTTTACTATGTTAATATAATATCAAAAATTTCCTTTGGCAGTATTTTAGGAAAGATACAGTAAAAGTATTCATTCGTCCTCTTTCCCACCCTCCCCCCCCAGGTGCTTATTCCCTCTCTATTCGTGACTGGGATGAGATAAGGGGTGACAATGTGAAACACTACAAAATTAGGAAACTTGATAACGGTGGATACTATATTACAACCAGAGCACAATTTGATACTCTGCAGAAATTGGTAAAACACTATACAGGTATGTGAATATTTCAGAGGGAAAAACTATTTTATGGGGATAGAATCCATGTTTTCATGTCTCTTTAGGTTTATCATGCTACTTTACATACAGTATATGCTCAAAAAATGTCTGTTGTATTCTAGTTTTAAAATGAGGAATAGGTAATACTACCTGAATTGAGCTCTTTTTTTTTTTTTTAAAGATCTGTTTATGCATACAAGAGCATAAGCCAGAGGTGGGGGGCGGTGAGAGGATTCACCAGAGATAGAGAGGGGGGCAGAACAAGCAGATTGACTGAAGTACACTGCTGAGGGGAGCGGTGGGCGAGGTAGGAGAGGTCTGCTGCACCATGTGGGAAGCTCCTTGGCCAGGTATCGAACTCTTGCTGCAGTGGCTTTGGATAGCTTCATAGTGCTGTGTTTAACCTGTTGCACCACCAGGGAGGCCCTGAATTGAGCTCTTGAATATGGTACCGTTTTAGGAGTCCTTACATCATAATGGCATAGTGTGTACATTAGAATTCAATTTCATAACTGTTAAATACCAAAATAGATTGTGAAAATAAATTTTAAAAAATATAAAAATAAATATCTTATTTTGGTTCACTTACTAAGGCACTAAAACTAAACACTTAAAGCTGTATCAGATGTCCTTTTGGGTTGCCTTTCTCTGCATGGGCTATAACACCTAAGAGTTCCTGAGATAGAAATCCCATGAAATTTGATTTAAAGATGCATTTTTCTTTTCTTTTTTTTTTGTTTCGTTTTGTTTTGTTTTGTTTTAATATATAGTTTTATTGTTATTTATATCTTTTACAGTTTGTATTCCCCTTGGGTAACCCACCACCAATTCACCCGTGATCCATCTCCGTGGTCCCTTGTGTTCTTTTCTACTCCATTTTGTGCCATTATCCTCCCCCTCCTCCCACCCCTAAAGATGCATTTTTCTTTTCTTGGAAAATTAACCTGTAACAGTTACTGATACTCTTCACTCTTTCTAGGACCATTGAAAAGTATTCATTATTTGAATCTTCTGTCTCAAAACACAGTTTTTTGTGTGACAGCCATCTACAAAATAGGCTTAAGTCAACTACCAGTCTTTTGACATTGCTCAGATGTGTTACCAAGCAGTAGCAAGCAGTAATTGCATTTGTTAGAATGTGCTTTTTGTGGTCACTTGTGGAAAATGAGAGGGAGCATTGTCTTATTGGCAATAAAAAAGATTAAGCAGTATTCACAAGTCAAGCCATTATGAATGTGGTAATCACTTGTTTTCTGTCCCCCTTATTTAAAAATCAACCCCCTAAATGAAGATGTTTTTCTTCATTTTTTTATACCTCTTGTATTGGAGTTTGTATTGGATTTTATTAGAAGTAACAATTAATGGTAGTATTTTCTTTGGGAAAAAATAAAAGCATGTTGATCAAAAGCAGAATTTTGGAGATAGCCACACCTAGGCTTTGAATCCCATATCCATTACTTACTGCCTGACTTTAAGAAAGTAGTTTAGTAAAGTTTTCCAAGATTTATTTATGTGAGATATTTGTGAAGTGCTGAGTTAGCATAGTAGCTGGTACATGATATTCAACAAATAATAACTTTTAAAACGTATTTAGCAGAGTGTTCCACTTGTATGTTTTGCTTTTTGTTATACAACTCCCTTTTTGTTTGTACTTCTAGGATAAAACTGATAATCATTATGTTTTTAAGACAATGATATATATATATACCATAGTTTTTGTAAGTGATTCATTTTACAGTATAGTTTATTCATTTGTCTAGAACATGCTGATGGTTTATGCCATAAATTAACAACTGTGTGTCCAACTGTGAAACCTCAGACTCAAGGTTTAGCAAAAGATGCTTGGGAAATCCCTCGAGAATCTTTGCGACTAGAGGTTAAACTAGGACAAGGATGTTTTGGTGAAGTATGGATGGGTAAGAAATCTAAACTTTTGTTTTATGTCATTATTTAGCCATAGTTTGAAATTTCAGTGTATGATAAAATATGTTGAAATATTTAAGGTAACATCTCATTGGAGTTTGGTGTGAGAACCTCCAAATATAAATTAAAATAGTAAAATGTGTTGTTTCTCTAGGAACATGGAATGGAACCACAAAAGTAGCCATCAAAACACTAAAACCAGGTACAATGATGCCAGAGGCTTTTCTTCAAGAGGCTCAGATAATGAAAAAACTAAGACACGATAAACTTGTTCCCCTATATGCCGTTGTTTCTGAAGAGCCAATTTACATTGTCACTGAATTTATGTCAAAAGGTATGTGTGTATTAGCTATTCTTAGGGGATTCACATTGTTAATTTAAAAAAGAACTACTCGATTTCTGTGTTTATGTGTATAGATTCTTATTGTGTAGTATTTTCTAATTTAAGATATTTATGTAGATATTTGAAAAGAGAAAATAAGACATTTTGTTTAATGGAATAGTTAATGATTAGCTCTAATTGTTCTAAAGGATCATATAAAACTTAAAGGAAAATTAGGGAAGGTGAATTTACTTCGAAAGAAAATAATATCTTATTCTCTTTTGACTAAAGGAAGTCAAATAGCTCAGAAAGTTAAACAGAAAAATATAGAGATATTTAAAATAATTCAATCAGAAGGATATTTATTAGTATTAAAACAAATATCAGATAAAATTAAAGAAAGTAATTTTTAACTCATTTCATTATAAACATACTCAGGGACACCTAGAAACTTCATATTTCCACCACTGTCATCTGGAATTTTTCTTTCTCCCAAACCCCTGACCTGAAGGTGGGATCTCTATAACAGGGTTAGTTTGGGTCAGGATAAAAAGAAGGATGGTTGCTACACCGCCCTCTTCTCCCTTTGTAAATGACCTTAGGAGAGGAACCAGTAAGTTACTGAATATTCTGACATGCACCCTTTTTTTATCCTCCTAATTTTTTAATCTCTTTTACTCTTAATAGTTCCCTCATCATGGCTAAAAGGGATGATTTTTTTTTTAATGAGTATTCCTTTTTTTTTTTTTTTAGATTTATTTATTTATACATACAAGCTGGGGTACAGACCAGAGGTGTGGGGCGGCCATAGGGTTCACCAGAGACAGAGCGGGGAGCAGAACAGGCAGATCAGAAATACACTGCTGAGGGGAGCAGCGGGTGAGGCAGGAGAGGTCTGCCACACCATGTGGGATTCTCCCCAGCTGGGCATCGAACTCGCATCGCTGCTGCCGACAGCTCCACAGTGGAGCGCTTAACCGCTGCGCCACCAGGGAGACCCTAAAAGGGATGATTAATTAACCTCTCTGTCCAGGCATCCATCTTGACCAAAGATATAGTTCCACCTAGTGGTAACAAGGCCAACTACAAAGCATACATTTGCTACAGAAAAATTTTACCCCCAGATGGAACAGAAAAACTGAAAGTTGCGCCTCCCTGGTGGCACAGCTGTTAAGCGCTGCGCTATGGAGCTGTCCGCAGCACGACGCAAGTTCGACGCCCAGCCTGGGAGTTCCCACATGGCTGGGCAGAGCTCCTCAATTTTAGCACATACCATGGAATAGCAAAGTAGTATGAATGACAACAAGAGAAAGGATAGTTGCTTTTCTTTTACTGGCTTAAAAATTTTGATGTACCAGAATGTAATCAAGAGAAAATATCAGATAAGCCTGAATTTAGACATATATAAAACAACTGTCCTGTTCTCTTAAAAATAGCAATGTTATAAAAGACAAGCAAAGCTGAGGGACTGTTTCAGATTAAAGGACACTAAAAGAAATCCATGACCATGGAATGGTTACTGGGTCGGGGGAAAATTGCAGTAATTAAGGACATCACTGGGATGCCTGGTGAAATCTGAATATGGACCGATATTAGATAAGAGAATTGCAGACATGTTACATTGCCCGATCACTGTACTGCAGTTATGTAACCACAATGTCGTCATCTTTAAGAGAAAAACACAAGCTAAATGCTTGTGGTAAATGGAGAAGAGTTTGGGTATTTTTGCAGAGCTAAGAGGCTATAAGGAAACAGGGAACACAACTATGGATAGTGGAAAGTTCAGAAGGTAACTACCTGGAAATAAGCTATATGATGACCAATCTCAGGATTGCTTTGAATTGACCAAGCTATATGAGACCAATCTCAGGATTGCTTTGAATTGACTTCATTATTTATTGATTACCTACTCCTCCAGAGTTATGAATGAGCCTAAGAGAGTTCATGAACCTCCTCTAAATTATGTGTCAGTTTTTGCATACTTACATAATTTTTTCTGGAAAGAGAATCCATAGTTTTCATCAGGTTCTCAATTTAACACATAAACTGGTTCTCAAATTAACACACAAACCAGAAAAAGATTCTTGACTTTTTAATAATAGCCATTCAAACTGATGTGAGGTGAAATTTCATTGTGGTTTTGATTTGCATTTCCCTGATAAGGATGTAGAATATCTTTTTATGTGTCCTTTGGCCATCTTTATATCCTCTTTGGTAAAATGCCTGTTTAGATCCTCTGCCCATTTTTCAGTCTGGTTCCATGTTGGGTGTTTTTTTGGTTTGTTTCCATGTTATGTTTTGAGATTTATGTAGCTAAGGGAAGAACTAATTCCTAACCTTGTAACTGTTGAAATAAGATTCTATGTGGGGCCTCCCTGCTGGCGCAAGGAGTTACCTCTCAGCCTGTGAAGCTATCTGTAGCCACTGGAGCATGAGTTCAATTCCCCAGCCAGGGAGATTCCCACTTGGCACAGCAGACCTCTCCTGTCTCGCCCACTGCTCCCCTCAGCAGTGTATTTCAGTCAATGTGCCTGGTCTGCTCCCCACTCCGTCTCTGGTGAATCCTCTCACCACCCCCCCACCACACACACGTCTCTGGCTTACACCTCAGCTTTTTTTTTTTTTTTAATTTTTACTTTTATTGTTATTTGTATCTTTTACATTGTATATTCCCGTTGGGTAACCCACCACCCACCCGTGACTCATCACCATAGTCCCTTTTCTACCCCATCTGAGCCCTTATCCTTACCCTCCCTCGCTGAGTTTCTCTCTCTTTGGTTCCCCTGTATTCCTGTTATAAGTGAAACCATTCGATATTTTTCTCTTTCTTTCTGGCTTATTTCACCGAGCATGATCCCTTCCTAGTTTCATCCATGTCGCTGCGAATTGCATGTTTATCTTTTTCGAAGGCTGAGTAGTAGTCCATTGTGTACATGTACCACATCTTCTTGATCCAGTCATCTATTTTTGGGCATCTGGGTTGTTTCCATACCTTAGCTAAAACTGAGGAAAAACTAGTTGGACTAACACTTCCACGTCAACTTAGCCGCCTAGACTTGGTTTAAAGTACCCCATGATATTTCCAGTTGTCTGAAATCTTGATTCAGATTGACTTAAAAATATATAAGTATCTACCTGGCATGGACAATGGACCTAGGAGTGGGGTGGGGAGATCCCAAAAGAGTGGTGAGGCCCTGCATACTTACAGCCTCAAGTCCAACTGGGACCTGAGAAGGACCCTCTCCAGAGGGCTCTGCTGCCTGGAACCCTACATTGGAATGGGGAGCAGGGAAGATATGGGCAGAGTAGAGCAGGTTCCTTTGAGAAAATGGGCACTGCCCCATAGCCCTCACCCCTGCTCCCTGAAGGAAGGAGCTGCCTGGACTCACTCCTGGGGGGGAGGGGACAGACATGTGTGTGGGTGGGTGGGTGGAGGGGTGGGGGGTATGTGTGTGTATGTGTTTTAAGCTCTGGGCTGTCAAGACATTTCTTACTGGTAAATAATATACACACACACACACAACTAATGAATCAAAATTGGGACTCTAATCTATATCAAAGTGAGGAAGGAATGCTTATAATCTGGTGAAATTATCTCATTTCCTCCTTTTTTATGTTTTTAGTAGAAGTTTTCAAAATTCCAATTTAGAAAGTCCCTCTAGAACCTTAAAGATAATTATTCAGAAATTCCAAAGTTGCAAAAAAATACTGAAAAATGAAAAGTTGCAATTTTGTATTATTATGTGATTTGTTTGAAAGCGGGAGAATATGTGTTTGAATCCTAATTTAAGATTTGCTTTATTTTCCATGAATGCCTTGCTGTCTCTTATAGGGAGTTTATTAGATTTCCTGAAGGAGGGAGATGGAAAGTATTTGAAGCTCCCACAACTGGTTGATATGGCTGCTCAGGTACTTGTATATCTATACATGTATCAATTTGAATTGAAAAACATACATTTAAAAATGTAAAATAACCTTAGTGTAGAATATTGTTGTTACTGGGATATTGGCACCATGCTCTGACCAACTGAACTAACCAGCCACCCATTTCTGGGATTTTACAGCTGGAGGGAATATTAGAGATAATCCAGTCTGTTCTTGTTGTGTTACAGATAATGTAACATTTGAAGACCAGTGGTATCTAAAATTCATGTAACTTAATAGTATTAGAAATAGCTAAGTAACTTTCAGCACAGCGATCTTCTGTATCATACCATCTTTCAGAAACATAAGCATCCGCAAATGTAAAATCTGTGTATTTATATTTTAACAAATTGTAAGACATCAATTACTGTTCCAATGAAAATATTAGAAATCTAAAGTACATGCTGAATGAATTTTTTTAATATAGATCAAAACAAGATTCAGATGGCAATAAACAGTTTAAGTAAGGGATTTTTTTTTATTGTGAATTTTTGTTAAGTGTAAAAACTATTAAAGGTTTCTGTGAGGTATGTTTGGTGTTCATGGAGCCTTTTTTTGGCTTTGGTTGACATGTTGGTTCTAAGACTGAATAAACATTCAAATGTCCACAGAATCTGGCAGTTTAGAAGAAATTGTGTATGTGAGACTTTGGCATTTGCCAAGTTTAGTCCATACTTCTGAGTTCAAGTCTGATAGACACTGTGTGGTAGGGGTCAGCAACATGTTTTTTTTGTAACGGACCAGATATATGTTTTGGACATTGTAGCCTATATATATAAAGAGAGAGTACATATACATAAGATACATACCCCTCTCTCTCTCTCTCTCTCTCTCTCTCTCTCTCTCTCTCTCTATATATATATATATATATATATATATATATATATATATATATGTATGTATATATATATATATATAGCTTCTCTTCCTGCTTTCTTTTTTCTTCCCTTCCTCCATTAAAATGTTTTCTATTTTTCCCATTACCTGCTAGACTATGCCCTGTTAAGTCCTTTCAAGATAAGTGATGTTTCATTGATCTGACTGAACATTAACCAAAATTGTCTTCTCTTTCCTTACTTTTATAACATATGTCTCTTTTCAAGATTGCTGATGGCATGGCATATATTGAAAGAATGAACTATATACACCGAGATCTTCGGGCTGCTAATATCCTTGTAGGAGAAAATCTCGTGTGCAAAATAGCAGATTTTGGTTTAGCAAGGTTAATTGAAGACAATGAATATACAGCAAGACAAGGTAAACTACTTTTTTTTAAGTTATATTTTTTTATTGCAGTACTGTTGGTTTACAATACATGATTCAGGGGTATAGGTTCATATATCTTCAGATGTATATTACCACACCTACCACCAAAGCACCAGTATTCTCTATCGTAGTCCAGGGTGGTCCCCTTTCCCCTGCTGTCCTCTAGGAACTTCACTTCTACAGTCAGATTTTTAGGGTTTGTTTTGGTTTAGTTTTGTCTGATTCTTTTTTTTTCTTTCTTTGTATTCCATATATGAGTGAAATCATCCAGGTTTTGTCTGGAGATAATGACAAAAGATTTGGACTGCTTAATTACACAAATAGATTTTAAAAAACAATTTAAGCAAAATTTGTCAATACTGTTTTAGGTGCAAAATTTCCAATCAAATGGACAGCTCCTGAGGCTGCACTCTATGGTCGATTTACAATCAAGTCTGATGTATGGTCATTTGGAATTCTACAGACAGAACTGGTGACAAAGGGCAGAGTGCCTTACCCAGGTAAGCTTGCATTCCATTAGCTGTGGCCACCCCGGCAGTGACTTTAAGTGGAGTTTATCAGTAACACAAATATAAGTGGGCAGGGCAGCCTTTATTTTTTTTCTTTCTGTCTCTTTCCTCTTTACTCCCCTTCCTCTCTTTTGATATTGGATGGACAGCAGCCTGTGAGAGTAGTAGTCCGTAAGGCAGGGCAAGCACAGGAGGTGTGCTCCACATTCACCATGGCTTTCTCCCTTAGAGCATTTTCCAAAGGGCCTTTTATTCTGTTCTCTCAGATAGTAAGCTTATCTTAAAATCTTGGGTCATCTGTCCTACACATCAGCCCCCCACACACACACCTGCCCCCAAGTAGTTATGGGTGTGTGCTACTTTGTGATAACAGAGGATAAGCTACTCGTGGGGGTGGGAGGTTAACAAAGGACTAAAAGAAAAGAACTATATAATAACTTGAAATTCAAACAGGTGGTATTAGATAAACCGTTTCAGGGAAGTGACTTCTTGATAATAGTTGTTGTATTTCCTCAAACCCAGACCAGAATCCTTTTTTAATTTCTACTAGAAAGTTCTTACAGATACTATCTTGCCCCTGTTACTCATTAGCTCAGATTTTGTTATTATTAACTGTTAACATCAGAAAGTATCAGTACCTCAGAGTACTACCCCAAATTCTCATTAATCAAAATGCAATTGGCTTTTGAATACATTAGTGTTAAAAACAAGGTTTTAGGTGGAATGAAAAAATTAGACATGTTGCAACACATTAGCATTTGTTAAGCTCTTCCTTTAATACTTTGACATTTAAAATGTACTGCATTTCCTTGATGAAAGTCAGTTTAAATAAACTTAGTAAACATCAGCTCAGTTAAGATTTGTTCTGTTTTGTTTGTGGTGCTTAGCATCATTTTTCTTTTTAATGTTTGAATCTCATGTGTTAGGTATGGTAAACCGTGAAGTGCTGGAACAGGTGGAACGAGGATATAGGATGCCGTGCCCTCAGGGCTGTCCAGAGTCCCTACATGAATTGATGAATCTTTGTTGGAAGAAGGACCCTGATGAAAGACCAACATTTGAATATATCCAGTCTTTCTTGGAAGACTACTTCACTGCTACAGAGCCACAGTACCAGCCAGGAGAAAATTTATAATTCAAGTAGCCAATTTTATATGCACAAATCTGCCAAAATGTAAAGTACTATGTAGACTCCCTCACTTACACACAGGAATCAGAAGAAGAAAATCTTCACTCTGCATGTTTTTAATGGTAAACTGGAATTTCAGATATGGTTGCACAAAACCACTTCCCCCCCCCCCCCAAGTGTTAAACTCTAAAGTACCAATGATGAATTTTCCAATTTATTTTAAAATCCAAAGAAGATGTAAGTCAGATATGGATAACAGTGTGAGTGGTAGCATGACAATGAAGAGCAACAAGGTTACTATTTATAAATCACTTCTTGTATTCCCCAAACTCAGAATTGTTAAGAGTAAATTAGTACTATAGACAAAAATTGGGAGGTAAAAAGTTATACCATAATATAATCTAAAATTAAGGAATTTATGGGACCAAACAATTCCATTCCAGTTTTTAAAAATTTCTTACATTGTTCTCAAAAGTTTTTTCTAGTTTGAACAGTTAATGTACAATCTCAATATATGCCTCCTTTTGCGTGTCAGTGGGCCAGGTTTTTAGAAGCAAAGACTTGATTGTAGACCACAGCAGTGTAAATCTGAACGTATAATGCATTATGCTAATACTCATACTCATGGAACTGGAAAGTAGAGAAAGTTTTTCACTTTAATCATTCTGTGAATAGCTCAGTGTAGAATAATGACGGTAACCAGAAAGTGAGTCAGTCTTTTATAAGGTTGTTTTTAAGGCAATATATTGTACTCTCCAATACAAAGGAAAATCTTTTAATCTTTACGTAGTATGAAAAATAAGACCCACCATTTAAGCAGTCCTTTTGAAGAAGTAGACTGGTACTGTGAGATATTGCTAATACATAGTTATGGTGATGGGTGCCACAAATATAAAATATCACTAGATCAGGGACTTGAATGCACTTTTTGCTCTTATTGAATATAGACGAACAGAAATGAAAAGGTATTTAAAGAAATGTGGGAAAAAAATGTGAAAGTTCTACGGATAGAGGAATGGAAGGTTAGTTTAATGATGTTAGGAGTGACAAAAATGGCTTTGCTGGCACTCAAAGCTCCTCCCTTAACCTAGAGATTTTAAGATTTTAAGAGTTTCTGAGATTTTAAGAGTTATAAGGTATGACTATAAAACTAATCTTTTTTAACATAAACACTAAATGAGTGTTATAGCCTCAAAATAGCTGTTAAGGCTTCTCACAAATTTTAGTGTTACAGCTTTTGTGCAAAACATTTCCAGGACTTTGGTTTTCAAATCTGTATTTCAATCTGCATTTACTTTTTTAAAATATTGTACTTAATGGTGATCATTTTTCCCCTCTTAGGATTTAATTGATTTGAGAAGAAAAATTTATTCAGAATAATAACAGTGGTATAAAGGGGTTACAGATTTTGCCCATTTAAAGTACAGAGGTAAACTATACAAAGAAGAGAGATTTTTATGACTAACTCAGAAATTCCAAAATAAGAATTTAAATAGCAGCATTAGAAGTTTGTTTCTAGCAAAGAAATTGAATCTGACAAATACAAGTCTGGTATTTGTGTTTTTAAAACTATCTTTTATATTCCCACTTTAAATAATGCAAGAGTACCAGTTCTCCATGTTTTAGTAATGTAATTTTCAACCACCATCATTTACCTGATTTAATCATTAAGTTTAAAGTTCTGTGCCATGCTGAAACAAATTTCTTAATGTGACAAATGAACTTCATGCAAGTTGACAACAGTCTGGTACTAAAAACTGTGGTGGTTTCTTGTGTTTACATAACCAGCTTAGTATTGAAGTCCTCTTCCAAGAGGATCTTCCGAAGAAGACTGCCATCATCATTTACCTTTAATATCTACAGACTGTGACATCAGATTTTTAAAGGGCTTTATGTGAACTATGATACTATAATTTTTCTAATCATTTTAAAAAGGATAACAAATTATATGTTTATGTATTAATTTTGTCAAAAAAAATAAACCAGGAAAAGTTGATGGTAATCAGTAGGTTTTAATTGAATGGAGCAATTACTTATAACAGCAGCTGTATAGAAGGGGAAGAAAACACTAACTTAATGTGTATTCAGTTTTAAATGGTTATGTATTTTTAAATTGCCAAGAAAAATAAAAACTTTGTACATTTGAAGACTTTTTCCAACAGTTTTTCATTTTCACTATCTTAATGTAGAATTTAAACCCTTACCAAAAAAGGAAGTTGACATAAACAGCCTTCTGGCACACTTTTCTAAATGAAAATGGTAACCTAAAAGTTAATATTTTTATAAGTGTATTATGTTTTTTGTGGATAATTGAAATAAAAATTCTCATTGAATGCAGCACATTCATTTCTTTTCAGCTACTGTTATATACTCATCAGTTTTTTAAAGCTTGGTTATAGCAATGTGTATTGTAAATTTATTCTTACATTGGAGGGGAAAGTAGTTACAACTTGAGCATAGTTAAGTCAATTTTTTATTAAACTTAAAAGCCTTATTGAACTCATCGTTCATTCTATGTAGTTAATTTTTCTATGTCAGGTGAGTGATGTTATTTTTATAGGGCTTTAATTATACCAGCAACTACAGTTAATGTTTTGTACAGAGAAATCTAAGTGATTTGAGTGAAGCTTTTCAGAGAATCTGTGTGAAGGATGTAAAATAGAATAACCACTTTGACCACAGGGATTTAATTTTCTAAAAATGAAAAATATAAGCCTTGTTTCTATGTGTTTTACACTTCTGTTTTAGCTATAATGAAAATAAAATTATACTACATTATGAATTGCCAATTAGAACCATTTATTATTTTTGATAAGGTAATAGTATCAATTACCTTTTATTACATTAAAAAAAGATTAGTTTGTTTTTCCCTAATGATTTCAGAAAAATAACTTTTAATCAACAAATACATCATCTAATAGACATTTATTAAATATTTTTATACAGTAGTTATAGTTCCTTAATTTAAGAATATTTTCCTAATTTGCTCTTTGCCTTTTAATTTTCTCTGTAATTTTTAGACATTTAAGTTGTACATTTGTTTGTTAAATTTCCTTTTTTATGCTTAAAAAGTCCTTTGCATTCCAAGATTAAATATTCATCTCATCTGTTACAGTTTATGCTTTTCTTTTTTACATTTCTCTTTAATTCATTTAAAAATTATTTGGGTATAAAATGTAACAGGAGTCTAGCCTGATTTTTTTTTTTTTTACATATAATTTTCCTAGCACCATTCATTGGTTAATCCATTTGCACTGCACTGATTTATTTCCTGTATTATCTCTGGAGTTAGAAGATAACTCATCGCTAGTATGACTATCATGATCTAAAGATGCCGCCCCAGTGCTGGCAGAGACTAGGTCCCCACTTTGTACAAAGAAAATCAGCATAAGGAGATAAGAACAGAGTGTGTGCCACAAAAGCATTTATTCCCTGTATCAGTTTCTTCCCTCCACATCCTCCAGTTTCCCTTTCTTTCCCTTTAAACACCAAGTTGAGTTTCTGTCACCTGTCACCTGAATATTAATTGATTTTCATGTTATCACTATTTCTGAAAAGAATACTTGTGATTAAAATAAGCAGCATGTGCCCAGTATTAGTCTTTTGCCTCTCTATTTCCACACTGCTGGAAAGCTGGCCTACACTCATCATTGGGTTCCCTCACTCTGGATTCCTGTTGGGTTGAGACAATGAGAAGCTCCAGCAGAAGACTGGAGGGAAATCACAAGATAAGTTGAGTTACTTACTCTGCTGGTTCTCTACCTGTGAATTTAGTTTGACTGTATCCACAACCAAAAGTTCCTTTGGGAACTGGTTATAGTCATCATCCCTTATCTTTTTTACTTTAGAGATACTTCTAAGTTTGGTTACTGCATCAATCCTGAGGTTCCCCTTTCATGCCCCTTGGTGAAAACCTTTGATTTATCTTAATTCGAGTGTGGTGTCTTTCCAGTTGTGACCCTAACTGATATTTGTCATACTGAGTGACGAAGGCTGGGCAGGCAGGCAGAGTCAGAGTGTCTCAAGCCCATTTATCAAACTGAATGAGGAACAGTCGGTTGGAGTCAGAGTGCCCCAACCCAGTAAAAACTGAATGTTCAGAAAAAAACAAAGCAATGGGCCAAAGCTTGTACCTGGGAAACAAACCAAGTAACCTGGGAAGACCCAGTGGTCCTCAACCAATCAGCAAGAGACACAAAGCTGACACCCCGACGTCTACTCCTTGCCCACCTTACCCATATAAAATCAGCTTCTAACCCCCTCAGCAGCAACTCCCTGAGCACCCTCTCTGTTCAGCTTTCCTGTCCTCCTCCTATGACAATGAATTTCTTGCTTTTCTCTCTAACTCTTGGTCTCAACATTGAATTCTTTCCAAGACAAGAACTGAGAGCCCCTTGGGTCTGGCTCCCACAGTTCAGGCTCAATTCAATACTACTAATAGCTGTGTCAGTAGAAAATAGGAAATCCTTAAATTATTACATCAAAGTGACAGTTTATATGAACAAAAATTTTTGGTGCAGTAGCAACATAACAATGCTGTATTAAAGGTAAAGTCACCATAAGACCTTAACTGGAGACAACATACCAAACCATACTATGCCATATTCTAAACTTGTTTCAAAGATGGAATCCAGAGTTTTTCAATTATTTTTCAAAAACATAAGCCACATATTGTAAAACTCCACCAAACAGCTTATTTGCTGTAATGTCCCAATTAAACAATGAGCAAATCAATTCATGGATTGAATAAAAATGAGTAAGAATGCCACGGTGGGAATCCTAAACTTAAGGAAAGGGAACTAGAAAGAACAGGAGGTGTAAAGAAGCTAAATTAAACAATATGTGAAAATTCCCCAATAGTATATGACCCACAGATCTTTATACTACTGATACTCAAGACTCCAGCTCCTGTTACTAAAGTGACAACAGACCTGAACAACCTAGTCTTGGGTTTTGGCTTTTAGGAGAGTAAAGGGATTATGGTAATTCCTTTTACTCACAACTGCATTATTTTCAAGGAAAACCTTGGTTTTCTAAACAATGAGGATATATTACGGAATTAAACTAAATGCATGCTTTTATATCCTATCTCAATTTGAAAATCAAAAATCTGAGTTATTTACCATTGTTAGAAAATTAGAACAGATGGCATCAATCCAGCTGAAATTTCGAGAACCTCCTGAAACCATGAAGCCCAGTCCAAAGCAAATTACAAGTAAAAATTCTTAGAGACTTTTAAGTGCAATTGCAGAGAATTCAGATTCAAAATCAATCATGCACACAATTGTGAAACTTATAGGACTTCAACACCCAAAGAGTGGTTCCTTTGCCCTCTAGGGAAAGAATTCACCAGAGAAGCACTAGTTGTAGTTGAATGAGGCAAGGCTTTATTAGAGAGACTCATGCAGTTTGGGAAAGAAGAATAAAAACCTGGCGCTCTGATGGGAATTGAAAAATATTTAAAAGGTCAGACCATGAGCAGCATCAAGGTTTATTCTGGGTTGGGCTACACTGGAGCATGCGCAGACCAGGTACATCCCAATGGTATAAATGGGCTGTCTGCCTTCTCTTTTCAGGAGACTGTGAGATATTCATTAGTTAAGATCTAACTTTTTTTGGTCAATCATGGTGCCTTTTGGTCAGAGTCAAATTTCTTGGACAGCTCACCAGGCAATGACTTCGTCCACCTGTTCAGACAGGACTGGGGCAACTCATCCTACCACCTCACAATTTCTCTTAACTTAGGCTGTCTCAAAACCACTACCAAAATCATGATATATCCAAAGAACCCAAAAACATTAATTCAAAAGGATGCCTGCACCCCTATGTTTATTGCAGCACTATTTATAATAGGTAAGATATGGAAACAGCACAAATGCCCCCAAATAGGTGACTGGATCATATACATATACACAATGTATACATTGTGTACAGATATGCAATGGAATACTATTCAGCAATCAAAAAAGCTAAATCCATGCCATTCACAGGAACATGGATGGAGCTAGAAGAGATCATGCTCAGTGAAATATGCCAGAAGAAAAAAAGAAAAATATCGAATGGTTTCACTGAGAGGAATACAAGGGAATCAAAAAAGGGATCAGGAAAAAAATAATAAAAAATCAAAACAGGCAGCTATAAATCAGAGACATTCTGCTGGGGAGGGAGAGGGATGAAAACAGGGATGAGCACAAGGGACTAAGGTGATGGGTCACAGGTGAATTGGTGATGGGAATTTTACTCAGGTGTAGGGGACTACACCTGAGAGAAGAAAGCAAATATTGTAGAAAAACGAACAATGATGTAAAATACTGTGTTTTTTTTACAAAGTAGGAAAGAAAAACGAATCATGATATAGAACTTTACCATTTCTAAAAAGTTCCCTCATGCCCCCATAGAGTCAATTCCCTCCCCTCACTCCTGACCCTGGCAACCACTGAGTGCTACTGTAACTAAACTTTACACATTTCTAGAATTTCATATAAATGGAGTCATAATCATAGTAACTTGTGTCTGGCACCTTTCACCTACCACAATGCTTTTGAGATTAATCTTTTAATGGCTTAAATATTTCACTTGGTTTTGTCCACTTGCTAACTAATGGACATTTGGTTTGCTTCCAGTTTGGAGTGATAAAGCTGCTATGAACATTCAAATGCAAGTTTTTGGTGTGAACATAGACTTTAAAAATATCAAGGAGTATTATTACTTGGTATCTGCAGTCATTATAATTGTAGCTATTCTGGTGTTAGAAGTATCTCATTGGGTGTTTAATGTGCATTTCCCTAATGAGTAATAATGTTAAGAGTCTTGGTATGTTTCATTCAAATTCATCTCTTCTTTAGTGAAGTAATCAAAGTTTTTGCCCATTTTTTTGTATCAAGATGTCTTATTTTTGAGCTGTAAGTCATTCAGTATTCTAGATGCTTTGCAAATATTTTTCTCCCAATTTGCAGCTTGCTTTTTCATTTTCTTATTACTGTCTTTTAAAGAGAGAATGTTTTTCATCTTGAAGTCAGATTTAAAATATTTTCCTTTCATCATTCATGCTTTTTATGTCTTAAAAAAGTTTGGCTTACCCAAGTTCACAAAGATTTTGTCCTATGCTTTCTCTAGAAGTTGTATTCTTTTAGCTCTTACATTTAGGTCTATGTTCCATTTCAAGATAATTTTTGTGGGTGATCTAAGATAAGGGCTCAGAGTTGTAGTTTTGCTTATTTTTTTTATATGAATATCCAATTGTCCCAGTGCCATTAGTAAGTCTTAAGCTCAGGTAGTTTAAGTTCTTTAGCTTTGTTCTTTTTCAAGATTATTTTGCCTATTCTAGGCTCTTTAAATTTCCATGAGTTTTAAAATCAACTTGTCAATTTCTTTAAAAAAAAAAACCCTGTGGGATTCTGATTAGATTGTATTAAATCTATAATTCAGTTTGGGAAGAACTGATATCTTAACAATAATGAATTTTCCAATGCAAGTATATGAAATTTTTCTGTACTTAGGTCTAAATTTTTTTTCTGCAATGTTTTATGGCTCTTAGCATATAGATTTTGCATATTTTTGTTAGTTATTCCTAACTTTTATATATTTACGCAATTATGAGAGGTATTGTTTTCAGTTTTCTAAACTGAAAATTTCCAATTTTCAATTATTATGTAGGTGTCCTGGTCCAATTTCCAAGGGGGTGGGAGGGGTCTGTGTATGTGCTTACCCACACCAATAAGCAATTCAGACACTAGCAGGGTCTTGAGAAATTCAACCCACTTCTTACCTGGAGGTAGCATCAAATTACTTAGGTGAAAGGCTCAGTCTCCCATAAAAGCCCTCCTCTTCAGACACCAGTCATAAGCTCAGGCTGTTAACTGTGCTTCTGACCAACCAGGCTATAAATGAGTTTCCCAGGAGCCTTCCTCAGGTTTGATTAATTTACTAAAGCAATTCACAAAACTCAAGAAACAGCTTACTCTCTACAAATTTATTACAAAGGCTATTACTGAGGACTATCCAGATGGAAGAGATACATAGAGTAAGGTATGGGGTAAGGGTGGGAAGCTTCCATGCCCCTTCCAGGCCAGCCACTCTTCCCACATTATGTGGTAACTCTGAAGCCCCTTCTCTTAGGTTTTTTGGAAGCTTCATTACAAACACATGACTGATTAGCTCCTTGACCATTTGTAATTGTATTTAATCCCAAGTCCCTTTCCTTTCCTAGAGATGTGGGGATGGGACTGTAAGTCCCAACTGTCTAATCACTGGGTTGGATCCTTGCTAACCAGTCCCTATCCTTAAGTTCTTCCAAAAGTTATCTCACTAACATAACAAGATACATCTATCACTCTGAATACTGAGGAAATTCCAAGGCTTTGAAAGCCTTGAATTTGAATGACATACATTTCTTATAAATCACAATATCACAACTACTGTATTAAGTGTGCTGGATTTTAAATTTACCTTTTATCATACAAACTTGCTAAATTCATCATTAGTTCTAGTAGCATTTTTTATTTTTTACAAATTCTACAAAGGCTACCAATCACATAATTCAAGAATAAAGAGGTTTACTACTTTCCCAATGTATCTTTCATTTATTTTTCTTGCCTTATTATACTAACTAGGGCCTTCAGAACTATGTTGAATAGAAGTGGTGAAAGCATACATCCTGGCCTTGTTCTAAGGACAGAAGTATTAATCTTTCACCATGAAATCAGGTGGTGGCTTTAAGTTTTGTCCTTTCTCAGGCTGAGGAAATTTTTCTACTACTACTACTGCTGCTGCTGCTGCTGCTGCTGCTGCTGCTGCTGCTGCTGCTGCTGCTGCTGCTGCTGCTGCTGCTGCTGCTACTACTACTACTACTACTGCTACTACTACTGCTACTACTACTGCTACTACTACTGCTACTACTACTACTACTACTACTTGGTTTTTAAGCAATTTATTCATAATGTGTCTTTGCATGGCTTTCTTAACGGTTATTCTGCTTGGGGTTCTTTAAGATTCCTAATTCAGTGGATTTACAATTGCATCATGGTTGGAAAATTTGGGGGCATTATTTTTCACTTTGTTTTTCCATTCACTTCTGGAACTCCAATTACATGTATACTGACCATTTAGCATTTTCTCACAGATCACTGATATTTGGGTGGAGGTGGGTGTCCATCGCTTTCACCAGGTTCTAAGATGGATCCTATAAACCATACAATCCAGAGGACAGTAGCCCCGGTTTGGTAGTCAGGATAGTTTGCCACTTACTCTGTGGACTCTAGCAGGTCATTTAGTTGCTCTGAAATCCCACTTCTTCACCAATAAAAGGAAAATCACCCACCTACTTAGCAGGGTTGGGCAGACGAGTGGTAATGTACTTAAAGCACTCTGCCTTAGCAGGGTTTAAGGCAAGTTGACCAATGGCTCAGTTTATCAGGCGGCAAACTGAAGTTGAGGCCTTAAGGTTTACAGCCCACAGCTCCCCTCCCTACGCCCCGCAACTACCTGCGGACTCAGGCCAGAGCAGAGCCCTGGGTTCGAATCTGCTTCCAGGCGATCACAGCCACGTCAGATCTGGCTTCCTCCTCTAAGTCTCCGCTTCCCGGAAGTCACTTGTTGAATTTCCAGCCAAGGCGGAACAGAGTCCTACCGAGCTGCCCAAGCGGCAAGGGGCTTACTCCTCGCCCGTGGTCCTCCCCGACCCTTAGCAATTTCTCGCCAGGGCAGCGCCGGCGGGCGGCCGAAAAGCCGCCAGAAGGGCCGGCGCGTCCGAGGGAGCCCCTCGGGAGTCCGGTCCCTGGAAGTTCCCCTGCAGCCACGCCCCCGAACCATGCGGCCAATCACCGCCTGCGGCGCCCGGCGCTGCCCTCCCCGACGCCCTCAGTCCGCTCACCCGGTCCGGGTCTGAGGTGGCTGCACGAGCGGCTTCGGGCGCGCGAGACATGGTGCACGGCAGGATCTCTCGGCTCTGGGTCCGGGACGTGCGCTTCCCCACGTCGCTCGGGGGGCACGGCTCGGACGCCATGGTAAGCGCTGCCGGGCCTCGGGGTGCCCGCCCGCTGAGGCGCGGGGGCTTTGAGTCCTGGGAAGTCCCAGCTCTGGTACCGTTGCTTTGTAAGGGGGGAAGCCGGGAAGGGATAGAAGTATCCAGAACTCACCACCCTCCTGGCATTCTATTTTGTTTCTTTTCTTTGTTGGCATTTAATCTATCCTACTTTTATATTTACGATTCTTATTTTTCTTGAAATGGTAGAAGGCACATTATGCAACAACAGCAAGTTGATTTTGTTGGGTTCCCTATTCACAGCGCTGGCTTCTTCTGTACAAACTCAATGGGGCTCAAGGGGGTGGAGACCAGGAGTCTGGGTTGGACTTTTGGGGTTGGAATTCTGACTCCGCCACAACTTGCTGTGTAACCTGGAGAAGATTCTGATTTGTCTGGCCCTCTTGGACCCATCTGTGAAATAGCACAGCCTGACTGGGAAACCAGATGAAAAAGCTGGGTTGTGTAAGAGGGATTTGTCGTGAACTTACTGAAAACGTGGTTTAAAAAAAATTCAGTGTTTTAAGATGCAGTAAATAAAGTAAGGTCACCGACTTTAATTCCTGTCTTAATGCTGAAGGTCGTGTTTGCTTGATCTCCCCACCCCACACCCACTGCTTAACGCAGTGGCTCCCAAATATGAGTTCTGTGCAGGGTTTCCTCCAGGCCTTTCACCCCCTAGATCCTCACTGCCCCTCTCCAGCTACTGAGGAGATGACCACACTAGAAAAACAAAGTTACATGAGTATCTAATGGATGTGTGAAGCATGCTGGGAAGTGAGAAACATCCATGTTAGGATCTGGTTAGCTGTAGGGAGGGGAGGAATTAGGACCAGAGGACTCTAATTCCCCACCATAATGTTTTGCTTCTTAAACTGGACAGAGGGTACACTGGTATAATTGCATTACCTATCCTGTCTGTGTACCTGAAGTATTTTATAACAGTAGGCCTCTTGTCAAAAAAAAAAAGGGGGGGGGAGATCTAAACAAAATTACTGCTTTTAAAAGAATGCCCTTGATCCAGAGATTAATTTCTTTCTGCTTTTAAAATACTTATGTATCCTTTCTTAGAGTAAATGACTTAAAAAAACAACCTGTTGGCAATCCTCTGTGAATCTCCGAATAAATGTTTGAAATTTTACTGCCTCGTAAAATCCAAGCACCTGACGGAGTGCAAGGACCTTTGCCTCTCTGAGGTGCTAGAGCTGAGAAGTCACACAATATGTCCAAGCCTACATTTTCTCATCTGTAAAATGGCATAATAGTATCCACTTCATACTTGTCAATGAGCGGTCTGTAAAAAAATCTGACTGAGAAGACAGTCAATAAGTATTTGCTCCAATCACTGTTTTCATATGAGGAAACTGAAGCAGAAGGGCTCTGACCTAGTCTTGCCCTCTACTTAGGAATTTGTGAAGTGTTAAGGTAGCCTAGTTTATTGTAGACTAATTTATCAAATGGAATTTGTCTCTGGAATGGAGCAATTTTTGACCTCTGGTTCAGGAGATACTATCTGACACCCTTATTGCAAGCTCATAAATACTTAAGTGTTTGTTTTCCAGAGTGTTGTATGCTGATTTTCAGCACCTTCTTAACAAAATGTGCAACTTTGCAATTCTCTCTTTACAGGTAACTCTTGATGTTGCTTTCCTGCCCTCACTGCACCTGGGCTCAGCATTTTAGCTGCATTCCCACTTAGCAGCAGTGAGCCTTCCTGATCACAAGTAGGGTATTTTCATGAAGGAGCCCTAAAAGTGTCCCCAGACTCTGTTATGCAGAGGATTCTAGTTATGAATTTTTACAGACATTATAAGAAAAGTAGAGACTCAGCCTGGGGTGTATTTAGGACTTGTTTGCTTACTTAGGTGCTCCCAAAGTTTCAGAGTCCCAGGGCTCGTAGTTCCCAGGGACCTTACTTAGAGTAAAGCCCTCATCTAGCCTCCCAGCCATACTTTATTTCCCCCCACAATGGACTAAGGATAGGGAACTTGGGTTCTAGAACTGACTATGTCTTCAACTTTTGTACACTTTTAAACTCTCTGGGCCTAAATTTCACTGTCTATACATTAAGTGAGTTGACTAAAGAGATTCTGAGTTCAACCTTTACAATTTGATGATTCCATGACTAAAAGAGCTTTAACTGTTTTCAGCTCATTTTGTTTTCCTGAAATGTTTTGGTTCACTTTTTAAAATTATAAAAATTTTCTCACCCCTCACTGTCAACCTTCATTGTCATGGTTTTTGTTTGCTTCCCTTGGTTTTATTGACTGTATCAGTTTAGGAAATACTACTTTCCTTGTATTTTTCCCATTCTTTCCATTTGGCTGACAGCTTATATCATTTCTATTTTAGTGCCCTTAATATGTGTATTTGGAATTTTGGTTTCTCACTCAATTGATGAATGGAACCAACGTGTGTGTGTGTGTGTGTGTGTGTGTGTGTGTGTGTGTGTGTGTTATTAGTTCCCCTTTGAAGGTTTGCTAGAACTCATTTATAAAGCCACCTGTTTCTAGGCTTTTGATTTTTGTTTTGCATGTATTTATCTACCTATATATTCTACCACCAGCCCTTATACCCCGTTGTTGGTTTATTTTTTAGTTAGAAACTTTTATTATTTTTTAAGTCAACTTCTATTGATTTACCATTTGTTTACAAAACTACAGATCATCACTCAATAATTACTGAAGTCACCCACCACCAAAATTCTAGTGCTGTTACACCATCAAATGGACCCCCTCTAACAGACTGCCCCTTTCTCTCTGGTAACTACCATATTGTTCAGAGTCTAAGAGATTTTTGTGGGTTTTCCCA
This sequence comes from Scalopus aquaticus, assembly GCA_004024925.1. NCBI lineage: Eukaryota > Metazoa > Chordata > Mammalia > Eulipotyphla > Talpidae > Scalopus > Scalopus aquaticus. Next base: position 107,861 of record PVIJ01001509.1, on the reverse strand, counting down.
GTCAATCAAGAATGGGCATTTAGATTGATTGCATGTGTTGGCTATCGTGAATAATGCTACTATTAATATAGGGCTGCGTATGATTTTATTCTTTAATATTAACACAAGTTTCTTTTGTACCTTTTAATAGGTGAAAATTAACTTTTTTAAAAAGATTTATTTATTTATGCATACAAGCTGGGGTACAGGCCACAGGCGTGGGGCAGCGAGAGGGTTCGCCAGAGACAGAGTGGGGAGCAGAACAGGCAGATTGATGGGAATACACTGCTGAGGGAGCAAGTGGCGAGGCAGGAGAGGTCTGCTGCGGCATGTAGGAATCTCCCCGGCAGGGCATCGAACTGGCGTCGCCACTGCCGACAGCTCCACAGCACAGCACTTAACCACTGCACCACCAGGGAGGCCCGAAAATTAACTTTTTTTATTCTGATGAACATGTCACATAATAAGTTGGGAAATTCTAATAATGCCTTTTTTCCCCCAAATTATGTATATAGAGGTAAAGTGGGTTTATATCTTTGTGTATACTCCAGGGGTTATAGGTTCCAGTCTCTACAAATGTATACCTTCACACCTTTTCCACTACCAGATGTGAAATTATGATCTAGCTCCTTTCTTTTGCATGTGGCTGTCCAGTTTTCCCAACACCACTTGTTAAAGGGACTCTCCTTTTTCCAGTGTATACTCTTAGCTCCTTTCTTGCAGATTAACTGTTCATAGATGTGAGGTTTATTTCTGTCTCAGTTCTGTTCCATTGATCTGTGTCTTTTTATTCCATGCTTTTTTAATTACTACAGCTTTTGGTGTAGTTTGAAGTCCAGAAGTCTGATACTGCCACTCTTCCTCTTTTTTGTCAAGATAGCTTTTGTTATTTGGGGTCTTTTGTGGTTCCATATGAATTTCAGTATTGTTTATTCTCTTTCTTTGAAGAATGCCATTGGAGCTTTGATAGGGATTGTATTGAATCTATATTTAACAATGTTTGTTCTTCCAATCCATGAGTGGGGACTATCTTTCCACTTTATTGCATTTTCTTCTATTTTAATTATGACTTACAGTTTTCATTCTGTAGGTGTTTTACCTCCTCTGTTAAGCTTACTCCTAGATATTTAATTCTTTTTGTTGCAAGTGTGAATGAGGTGGTTTTTGGAATTCCTTTCTTTTCATACTCACTATTTGCCTATAGAAATGCAATTGATTTTTTCAGGTAGATTTTGTACTCTTCCACTTTAGTGAATTGATTTATTATTTCAGTTAGTTTTTTTAGTAGAGTCTTTAGGGTTTTCCACATATATTATTGTGTCCTCTCTAAATAATGAAAATTTTACTTCTTCTTTCCCAGTTTGTATTCCTTTTATATCTTTCTCTTGCCTGATTATTCTAGCTAGAACTTCCTATACTATGTTGAATAGTAGTAGTAACATGGACATCCTTGTACATACCTTAGAGAAAAAACTTTGTTTTCACCATTGAGTATGATGTTGGCTGTGGGTTTATTGTATATGGCCTTCATTATGTCGAGGAATGTTCCATCTACTACCAGGTTTTTTAGTGTATTTATCATAAATGGATGTTGAATCTTATTAAAAGCATTCTTGGCATTTATTGATATAATCATATGATTTTATCTTCCCTTTTGTTGATGTGATAAATTGCATTGATTGACTTTCAAATGTTGAAACATCCCTATGTCCCTAGAATAAATCCCGCTTGGTCATGATATATAATCCTTTTGATGTATTGTTGGATTTGGTTTGCTAAAATTTTGTTGAGTTTTGCACATATGCTCACCAGAGAAATTGGCCTATAACTCTCTTTTTTGTAATGTCTTTGTCAGGTTTTGGTATCAGAGTGATGTTGGCCTATAAAATATGTTTGGAAGCTTTCTATCTTTCTGCTCTTTGAAAGTATGATTGGTATTAGCTCAGCTCTGATGGTTTGGTGGAACTCACTAGTGAAGCCATCTGGGCTGGACTTTTATTGTTGAGGAGACTTTGACTGCTGTTTCAGTATTCTTGATTGTAACTGTTCTGTTTGGGTTTTCTGTATCTTCCTGGTTCAGTCTTGGAGGGTTGTAAATTGCTAAGAATTTCTCCATTTCATGTAAATTATTCAGTTTGTTGGCATGTCAGTGTCTGTAGTAATCACGTCCATATTTTTGAAATGTCTGTTTAATTTCTCCTCTTTTAATTCTGATTATTTTTACTAATAGAATTTTTATTTATTAATAGAATTTTTTTCTTAGTGAGTCTTCTTAGAGGTTTGTCTGATTTTTTTTTTTTTTTTCAGAGAACCAGCTTTTGGTTTTGTTGATCTTTTGGACTGTCTTTTTGATTTCTATTAACAGAGCAGTTTAAAATTTGCCTCTTTCAACTCGGCTTCCTCATCTGCAAGATAGAGAGATAGCACCTAATTTATAATGTTTTTGTAGGGATTAAATGAAGTCATTGTAGATCTTTGAAGTGTGCCCAGACAGTAAGTATTATATACCAGTAGCAGTAATAAGTTGTCAGAGTCCTATGCAGAAGTCTTCAGTAGTGGCATCTTATATTCCTTAGTCATGTATTTAGATCTTCTGATTAACTTTTTGGGGGTCTCCATATCTGCCCCCACACCACCATCCAGCGCTGTCTTTGTTCACTTGCAAAGCAGATTCCTCATGGATCTTTGATTTCCCAGCACAGAATGCCCCTGGGTTTCATGGTCTCCTAGGCCTGTGTACTTTCTTCTACCACTTTGGCCCTCCAGATGATCTTAGTCCCCTATTTCCTCTTTGCTCAAAATACCTTGAACTTCTGTGGTACTTTTAACCCATCACATGTCAGCCATGACCTTATGCTATGTTGGTGGCAGTTGTTACCTAGCTTTTGTGTGTTAGCTTTCACTTCCTATTATATGAGCAATTTCTATCGACAAACTTGGTTTTTTACTTCTACATTCTCTGGATTGATGAGTAGTGTTACATTTCATAAGTCAGTCAGTAAGTACTTATCAAAAATATTGTTTGATAGTAGAAAGTTAAATAAAAAGAAGGAAACAAACTGAGTTCACTTGTCTCAAAGGTTTAATTCCTCCTTTTTCCCTTAGTGATCTCCTCTGAACTATTGCTATTATCATTTTAGGCCCCCTGCTATAAAATGTTACAATGAGGATAAATCTAATCCTTGGTTAGATTTGAAGCTGCTTCTGAATTAATTCTCTTCTCAAAGCTGACAGAGGTAGCGGTGGGCGACACTCCTGGGTTTAAAGTTGAGCTGAACAGCAATGGAGATGTAATTGCACAAACTGGCATTAAAAATGCCTTGCTGCACTTGTTAAAATATATTTGAATCCTTTAGGAAGACAGTCCTTTTGTCCATTCAGAGCTCCTGTGTTTTCTTGGCAGCACATCAAGGGTTCCCTTAGATTGGAGCTCATCCTGTACAGCCACTATTGCATTTTCTATTCCTACATGATGTCATCTTCACATTTATTTTTTGGATTTCTCACATTTGCATTGTTTGGGTGGGGGACATTTTGTCTGCAGCACACAGATCCTGACTACTCAGCAGCCTATGTCGTCTTAGAGACTGATGCAGAAGATGGACTCAAGGGATATGGAATTACCTTCACTTTGGGAAAAGGCACCGAAGTTGGTGAGTTGAACATTCTCTTAAGGTTCCAGAATGCTTAGCTATCATTTAGATTCTATATCTGATCTTATTTTTCTCTCTCTACAGTATCTGAAATAAATGAAAATCTTGTTTTATGGCTTGTTATTTTTTTTCATGGAGAGAAATTAAAAAAGAAGCAGAATTGCCTCCTTGTAGTTATCAATAAGATGCAGGAAAATCCTTGATTTTCTTTGAATCTTGGTCCATTTCTCTGCCAACCTTTGAGAACTAGGCACGTGACAGAGGAACACCAGGGAGGGCAGATGTGCATTTCATAAGAATGTGCATGGTGCGTCTACTTGCTTTTCAAAATATTTCACACCCATCATTTCAAGTTCACTGCTTTTCATGGCAGCAAAGGCTTTTGGGGATACCCATTTTCAGAACTATCATCTGGGAAGACCAGATTGTGTAGAATGTACACTGAGCAGGAGAGGTCATTCTTCTCTCAGAGGTGGATGAGCCCAGTGGTGATCTTGAGCCCCCTTAATTTTTAAGGAAGGGATACTGAGACCCAGACATCTGCTTACCCCATCACACAGACCCACTGACTGCTCAAAGTGTTTTCTCGCCAAAATATTTAAATACATTTGTGTGCATGTGTGTTTTAGATTCATAATCCATGCACATAGTACAAAATTCAAGAAATACAGAAAGATGACTTTTACCAGATCAATTTCAGTGGATCATTACAGTCTAAAGCCAAATCACGATAGCTGAAGAGTGAGGGTCCAGGAAAGGAGGAGACAACTTTGGTGGTGAGGTCATTTCTCTTGTGGCTATGTGCACCATCAACCTTTTTATAGTCGTGGAATTAAAATCTGGCCCCAATGGAAGATTTACCGTTGTCAGAAAGGTAAAAGGGGTGTGTGTGAAGACAAAGGGAACCTTTCTGGAACTTTACATGGATCCCACCAAGGAGGCCACTGTTCCACCCTTCGCAGGACTGCCTTGTCGTCATGCTATCTGCCAGTCCTTGTCCAGATTTGTCTAGATATGTCTGTGTATTAGGCACTGTGCCAGCCATGGCAATAATAATTTTAATGTTTTAATAATTTTAATAATAAAATTTTAATAATAGTAATAATTTAATAATAATAATAATTTTAATGTTTTAATGTTAAGAGAGAGAGAGGGGAAAGATAGTCCCACAATGTAGGAGAAGGAATGCATAAATTTAGGGAAACAGATGTAAAAGAAATTATGGTGTGGCATGAGGACAGGTTTTTGTTTTTTTTTTAAAGATTTATTTATTTATGCATACAAGCTGGGGTACAGGCCAGAGGCGTGGGGCAGCGAGAGGGTTCACCGGAGACAGAGTGGGGAGCAGAACAGGCAGATGGATGGAAATACACTGCTGAGGGGAGCAGCGGGCAAGGCAGGAGAGGTCTGCTATGCCATGTGGGAATCTCCCCGGCCGGGCGTCGAACTTGCGTTGCTGCTGCCGACAGCTCCACAGCGCAGTGCTTAACCACTGAGCCACCAGGAACGCCCAAGGACAGTTTTTTTAAAACAGGTACAAGTTGCACAAAAAGAGGGCTAGTTCATAGTCCAATAGGGTCAGGGAGGCTTTGAGATGAGTCTTGAAGATCAAAAGGAATCTTCCAGGTAGAGGGAGATTCGTCAATGAGTCCCTGTTCCCTGTCCCCATTAGATCAATGATTTACTATTGACATTTCCCCCAAGATAGCAACCACTGATTACGGTAAGTTTGTGAGCTGTTTCAGCATCTCCTGTGATGTTAATTGTCTCTGCTCTATATTGAGCACTTTGTAAAGCTGTTTTTTTTCCATTCTTCCACCCTACAGTGAGGCCCTCAAAGTTGCATAAAATTCAGCAAACTTACAAAATGTTCCATGGGCCAGGCCATTGAACTACTCTGTTAACAACCAAGGCTTTGTTAACTCAAGCACATAGTGCTGGGGCCCCAGACACACTGCAGACTCAGTAAGACAGCTATGAATATCTTCTCCGTGGTGCTGAGTTCAGTGTTTTAGGCCTTTTCTGCATTCTCTCCTCCACTCCCATCTCCACTCAGCTGTCCTGGTGCGCATTTTGGATCGGGTTAATCCATTTATATCCCTTTGTGGCTTTAATAAATGGCACATTGTAGTAATGTGGTTGACTTCTGCCTTTTTCAGACCACAACATGACAGAACCCATTTTTAACTTCAGCCTTGCTACATATTTCAGGTGACTCACTGCAGTCTCACTTAATGTGTTACAGGGCTTTTGCATTAAAGATGAAAAAAATCCCATTAGCTCTTTACAGTTTTCCTGCATCCTTATCAGGTTACTTACCTAATCACTCTTTTATGATCCAAAAAAAAAAAAGAGAGATGAAAAAAGAATTTTTAAAGAGACGGAAACCTTAAAGGTTCACACCAGCACTTGGGCCCTGTCACCTACAGTCATCCATGGGCTTTGCTGACTTGTCCCAGAGTTGAATTCTGGGCACACATCATCACAGGAGAGAATCTTTAGATTTAGTCAGCAGGAAGTTGCCTTCCAATTTTATTCCATGTAAGTTTCCCCTCCATCACATCAAACATGCAAGTCTGAAATTGACAGTTCTCATGTTGGAGTCAGAACAACACAACCCATATTTCTATTAAATGCACCAAATTTCAGTTAACTTGTTGCAGTGACCTTTTTTTGTGCAAGTAAAATCCACGTTTTATAGATGAATATTGACTCTGCTTCATTTAGAGCTATAAAAAATGACATCATCCTTAACTTTTGTTGAATGCATTTGCCATGTGGTGCAAACCAAAACTGTGCCTCAGTCAGTGGTTTCTACCAACCTCACACCAGTGAGATGAGGTTCAACTAGATCATGGTAAACTTTTCTTACTCGGCAGATGTCTTTACTCTAAGAGCACCCACCATCCAGGAGTGAGAAGGATTCTGTTTTCTCTCAGACCTAGAGAATGAACATCTGAACTGGAATGGATCACTGTCCATTAACAAAAGCTCTAGACCACACAGAATGGTTGGCTCAACGCTAAATCTTCCCTTTGAGAGCTCATGTGTAGTCATCTGAGATGTTCTACCGAGGCCAGCTTGTTTCAATACTTTCAATGAGATGAGGTGCCTTTCAGGGTGGTATGCCCTTAGACATGTTTCAGTACTTTCAAGTGTATTTGCCTAGAATCTGATTGTGGTTAAACTGCACCTCTATGACCATACTATGAAATGACCTGAAAAATTTAATGTTGAGACAATGGTAACACTAAACAAGGTCATCAAAATTCTGTATAAGAATTTAATTGCTTTGGGGCTAAGATAATAGCTTGATTAGATTCGTTTGACCTGTTACACAGAAGCATTAAGAGTTGAATAGAATGAAGACAGCCTTGAAGACCTTACACATATAATTTAGTACTTTAATTATTCTGCATCTGAAAGAACTCAATAGTATTTTTAAGTAAAACAGCCAAAGTAAATAATTGATGGTAATGCCAGCCTAAATTTAATCTTGAAGTTAAACTACAAATGAAAGTGTAATATCATAAGTAAATCAATGATAAAGAAATTAAATGTTTATAAAAAGTGTTTTTGTGTACCTTAACATTTTACTTGTAAGGATTTCCTAATTGCAAATTCATTTCAGTTCATCTTTAATAGTGTGTTATGTTGTGAATTCAAGATATGCTGTACACTTGATAATAACGAAAATGAATTTTTTTTGTTTTTTAATTCTGTTAGACTTCTATTCCTTAGGATTGATGAACTAGCAAGTGTTTTCTAAACACTTTCAAAGTAAATAGGAAACTAATTTAGAAACATGGTTTAAATTTTCACATCAATCGTTCTTTTTCACTTGACAACTAATCAAAATTTATCACCTCTTCTCAAAAATTAAGCTCAGTACATCGATTAATAGTTGTTGTACTTGTGTGATATTACTTATGACAACCAGGACACACAATTGGGTAATTTGAAAAACATAATACAGTTTATATTGTTTTATTTTTCATGAAATGCCCACATTTGTTTGTGGTGCTTTCTTGTCTTAATTGACTGACTTCATCCTAAAACATAAACAAGAATCAAATCCTTGTTTGTAGTTGTCTGTGCTGTGAACGCTCTTGCCCACCACGTGCTGAACAAGGACCTCAGCGACATTGTCGGCGATTTCAGAGGCTTCTACAGGCAGCTCACAAGTGACGGGCAACTCAGATGGGTAAGGGGCCTATTTTGTAAAATGCATTTATAGGGGCAGAAGATATAGGAGTTTGGGGGTACTATTCTTGCAACTCTACTGTAGACTAGAAACTATTAGAAAAAAAAGTTCGAGTTTCTGTTGCTATCTTTTAATTCTTGAAATGTGTTCCTGGCTAAAAGTCCTAAAGGTCTTTTTCATTTCTGAGAAGTTCTTTTGGTTTTGCTTCCTAACCAGATCGGCCCTGAGAAAGGTGTTGTGCATCTGGCCACGGCAGCCGTTCTCAATGCAGTTTGGGACCTGTGGGCCAAACAGGAGGGGAAGGTAACTCACCCAAGGGCACCAAGGCTTGTGGATCAGTGCGATGTGTGGCTGAGGAATAAACACTTCCTCTTAGGGGAGCAGCCTTTGCACAACCAAAGACAAATACACAGCAGCCTTCCCAGAAGAGCTACAGAGAATTGTTTGATTTTTGTCTCCCCTGACACATATTGGCAATAGTTAGGAAATTGTAGTGTCAATCGTATTTTTAAAAGGACTGGGAAAGATTGGAGGGGAGCAAAGGCGAGAGGTTAGGAGGTGGGATTAGAGTTGGCTGTGCGGGCAGGCAGGTGTCTGATGGGGGCATTTGTTGCACCTGCATTTATCTTCAGGAATGTGTCCTTTACACGTGTGTTTTACAATTTTTTTTTCTTCAAGCCTGTGTGGAAGCTGCTTGTTGACATGGTAAGTGAATTCTTTAATATTATACTTGTTTCTCTAAATGAAGTAGATTTCATGGATTAGTTACTTTTTGATAATCAGTAAATATATTCAAGATTGTCTGGATCACTGTAGGGATGACAAAGCCTAAAACCAATAAAATGTACTACTCCTTTCCTGACACTGGAAGTAACAGCTGTGCTCACGCGGGCTTGTGTTGAGGTCTCGCCTTCACCACTGTGGAGCTTGCAAGACTGATCCAGATCCTCTGAGCCTTTGCTTTCTAACAGTGAAAAGGGGCAGTCATCACTTCAGGAAACCCATCAAATTGGTTAAAAGACCAATGAGAAAAGAGCTTCACAAACTCTGGAGAGCAAGGTATTAGTAAGACATCAACTCTCTTACAACTATCAAGCAAAAGCAAGTGACAGATCGGATTCTTGTGATCTGCTCTGTAGGAGTTCAGAAAAGGAGAAAATAACTGAATTTTTACTTGGTTATTTCATTTCTCCTGGGCCTGTTCATAGCAAAAATGAGCTGGCTGCTGAAGGGGAAAAAACTCTAGGCAATAAGGGACATGAACTTCAGACCCAGGAGACCTGGCTCCGATCCAGGCTGCTCCTCTTTTAGGCTAAATGACCTCCTCTTTTAGGCTAAATAACCTTGGGCGTGTCACTAACCTGTGAGCATCAGCTGCTGCGTTAGGTGGTCGCTAAAAATCTGATGATCAATGAAGGAAGGAATGATCATCATCATTATCATCATTATCATCATTATCATCATTATTATTATTATTATTATTATTATTATTATTCGGCATTACAGATAAGTAAAAACAGACACCCTATCCTTAAAGGCTATTGGCCAGACAGATATAGTCCCTTCTCTGGAAGAAAGTAAAGACCGTAGGTTGTTACACCATCTTTCTGACATGGTTGTAGATGGCATCTGAAAGGGTAGGATGTACACCTCTTAAGCCACCTTCCAGGTTCCAGGTTAACCTTTCAGAGGGGTGCAGGGGGTAGCCCCTAGAATGGAATGATTTGAGGGCCACTAGGAAGGTGCCTGACATCCCATCTGTGAACTTTTCATTTCCCTGTTTTAATGCCAGTACTCTTAGGAGAAGTAGAAACTCTTTGGAAGCATTTTCACATGTTCAGTGATGGCAGTGGAGTGTTATTGGTCACCCGGGAGGAAACCCGGGAGGAAATCAAGCTGCCAGTTACTTCCCAAATGACCATGAGGTTGGGGTAGAAAGAGGTCTGGTCCAGAGGCCTGTCCAGGAACGTGGGTCTCCCAGTGTGATCAGAGCACTGAGTGTACATGGGGGCGATGGGGAGAATGTAAGTCATGATGGCCCATGTAGGGGGTGCTGTAGCGCTCAGGTCTAGTCCATCGTTCCTGTTGGCAAAGTGTGAATTATCTGTACTTGACAGGAGAGGAAATGGCCTGAGTCATGCTGCTAGTGGTGGGGGGCACAGGGTTGACTTGGGCGGCGTGCCTCTGACACCGGCCTTCTGCCCTCTCCAGCTAAACTGCTCTTGCGCCCTGGCGTGTGGCGTGGTGCTGTGCAGAGTATCACCAAGCTGCTCTCTCCATTTGTCTTGTGCTGAGCGCTTGCTTGCCGTCAGGCCCCTGTGTGTCGGTTGGAGTGGCGAGCCTCGATTTTTCAGGAGAGGAGAGGGGAAGGGAAGGAGCATGAAGGCCCGAGGACATCACTGAGAAGTGGTGATAACCCTCGAAAGGATCAACTTGACACAAATCACGAAGGTTTTTTCCCAGAGAGGATAAACCCCGTGTGTGAGTGTAAGCAGATACTTAGAAACATAATCCACTGTGAACTGACTTGGGCCTTTCCGTTTCCTGCCCCACGGCCAGGATCCCAGGATGCTGTTATCCTGCATAGACTTCAGATACATCACTGACGTCCTGACCGAGGAGGAAGCCTACGGTGAGTCATACTGGAGTGGAAGCTTTCTGGTACTTGTCGACATGTAAACAAAGTAGTGTCATTCTTTGCTGTCTAAAAGGCTGATGATGTTTTTAATTTTTTCCAGAAATACTGCTGAAAGGACAAATTGGTAAAAAAGAGAGAGGTGGGTTATAAAGAAATTTCCTTCATGTTTGCTATTTTGAGTGTCCCTGTCTTTGGGTAGTTCACACCATCAGATGCCCCAGAGACCAGGCCCTTTGACAGACAGCTAAGTCTAGATGAAGAAGCCCCCCAAGTGTGACTTCTGACTTCAGAGTTTACTTCAGCCTCTGCTAAAAGGAGGTTTGGATTTGGGGTTACACCACAGAATACAGCAAGGCCTTTGGCCAGTGGGCCAGTCGTTGAAGGTATCCTTAACCCCCAGGCTTGATACCCTTGGAATTTGCATGATGGTAAATGCGGCCAGGAGGCTGGACTAGGGGTGCGCACCTGTGAAGGGTGGGGTGAGAAGAACAGATGGATCCTCTCTGGGCAGCAGCTTGGCTGCAGGTCATCTAATTCTGAAGGTTCCTGGAAAGAGCAGCATGCCCGTGACTTTTGTGTTTCCGCAGAAGAGTACATGCGGACGCATGGCTACCCTGCCTACACCACGTCGTGCGCCTGGCTGGGGTACTCGGATAACACGCTGAAGCAGGTGGGCATTTAAACCTGACTTTGTAGACTGTCTGTCTAGTCCTGGCTTTCTGGAAGAGACTTAATAGTTGCTGCCAGCCTTGGAGATCCAGGGTCCCACTGAAAAGCACTGACACACGGGGACAGGGAACTCTGATCAAGTCCCCACCTTGGGTGCTGGGAGGCGACAGCCTGGGATTTGATTCCCAGGCAGAGGTGGCAGCATGATGTTGTGCAAGTCACCTGACCATACTGAGCCTCAGTTTCTTCACTGTGAATTGGGCACGCGACCCCTACCTTGTCAGTGGTTTTAAGGATTCAGATAAATGCTGTAACTTGTGTAATGCTCCAGTCTCAGTGGTTAGCATGTGTCATACGGTGTGTGTGGTTGAGTTATTACTCCTTCTCATCAGATCATACTCACAGTGGAGCGAAAGAGACATAGAGACTAGTTCCTGACGCTCTTACATCTGGTAGGTCTGTGGATGCCGCAGACTATCCTAGCTTTACAAAGAGGAATATGAAAACCCGTTCCCCTTCTAGGAATGTTGTGACAATTAAAGAAACGGTTCCCATAGAGATGAGGAAAGAAAGTCACTCTCAGAGTACAAAGAGTTACACTCTGTTGGCTAAGCAGTTTCTGCTCTTAATTTCAACAACACATGGTTGTTCTTCTGGTTTATGCAACAACCATAGTGTTTATGAAATCAGATAAGATTCCACTGAGATGCTGTGTAGACCAAGGAATGCTTTTTGGCACGTGGTGATGCTGTGTTTCCTTCCCTTCAGCTCTGCACTGAGGCACTGAAGGATGGCTGGACCAGGTAACTTCTTTATGTGATAGTGAACTTGACAGAAGGCTTAGAGGAGTGGGGATGAAAAGGCACCAAGGAAGTCAGGAGTCCAGAAGCAGTGTGGTATATAGGGACACATAAGCGAAGTTTCAGTCTGGGCCAGGCTTTCTCTAAAGAAAAGAATATGAGTCTGTGTCTCCCTGGTGGCACAGGGGTTAAGTCTTGAGCTATCAAGCTGTCACCAGCCACTGCAGCCTGAGATCGATCCCCGGCCAGAGGGCTAACCTACGTGGCACAGCAGACTTGTCCTATCTCGCCTGCTGCTTCCCTCAGCAGTGTATTTCAGTAAATCTGCCGGTTCTGCTCCCCACTCTGTCTCTGGTGAATCCTCCCCCCGCCCAAGAACTGGCCTACACCTCAGTTCTTGTATGCATAAATAAATAAAAAATAAAAAAAGATATGAGTCCTAATCTGAATCTGAGAACATCAAAGAAGAAAGAGATCTTGGAGGCCATGGATTTCAAGCACCAATCTAAAACAGAAACCCACTCAAGAACCCTGCACTGGCAAAGGGCCACTCTCCTGCCCGCCTGTCACTCTGCAGGTGGCTCTCTTTTTCTTTCTCCTTTTCCTAGTAAGCCTGTCCTTTTAAAATGTAAAATAAAAGAGAAACCCACTCTTTTCTATCATAACAGATGTTACTCAGCTTCTACGTGAATACTTCCAGAGGCAGAGAGCCTAACTTTGTAAGACACTTTCTTATTGTTTGAGGACTCTGAATGTTAGAAGGAACTTCTGTGGAACTTTGCTTCCATAGAACCCTGGTGCCAGTTCTCCAGGGGTCCCAGTGCTCCAGGGGGTTTCCAAGAACCAGGCTCCTCTTCTTCCACTGTGTGACAGTCCTGCTCTTCCCCCAGCGTCCTCTCTACCTGCACGCCTCTGCCCTGTCATCTGCGGTCATGGGCCCCTGGGTATCCTGGGGTCTTCCTCTGGATACACTGTGGTTGTCTGTGACCCGAAAGCCCGCTGCAGTGCAGGGTACAGAGTGGCCATCATCTCTTGATTTGGTCACTGTGAGTTGATCCAGGAAACTCAAGGTGGCATGTTCTGCCTGAGACTCATCAGCCAGGCTTTCCATATTACTGTTACTCAGATTGGCCACCCAAACTCCTGCCACTCAAAGTATGATGTATGGAGTGGGAACATCAGCATCCCTTGGGCACTGTCAGAAATGCAGAATCTCAGGCCTCACCCTCTCTTACTGCTTTTGAACCGGCATTTTAACAAGATCTCTAATGTATGTGTATGTCCCCTAATGTCTGCGAGATGCTGAATTCTTGTTAATATGTAGGCTAAATCAAGAGTTGGGGAATGAGAACTTGAAGGAGGCAGAATGAATCAGTGGAAAGAAACCTGGGGATGTGATGACTTGAAATCAAAACTTGGCTTTTCCTTTCACCCCTGCGAGTACTTGCTGTGTGTTCGTGGGCAAATTGATCAGCCTCTTTGAACCTCATTTTCTCTCTATAAAAGGGAAATAATATTAACTCATGGTTCTCCTCAAAATTGCTGTGTTTGAAAAGGACCAGCGTAGTTGAGATTCACAGCAGGTGCACAGTAAGTTCTGGATCTTCTCTCCCTCCATATACCCATGAAAGACTGGAGAGGACATATCTGGTGAGACAGACTAGGTTGAGAAGAGGTTTAGCCTCCCCCCCACCCAGCACAATGAACCCAATATGCAGAGGCTGTGGCCAGCTGAAGTCCCCACTTGGGACACAAAAATGTTTTCTTGAGTATGTCTCGTGCTGGGAGAGAAAGGGGATATTTGAACAGTGCGGCCTTCTGTGGCTTTTTGTTGGCCACAGAGAGTGGACATTGTGAAAGCAGAGGGAGGGCCTCACACAATCCCAGGCGCTCTCTGGAGAGGAAGCCTTGTAGACAGCTCAGGCGCCCCTGCCCAGCCCTGCTCTCCTGTTTAAGTCTGCGACTTTTCATCCTTAATTTCTTTTCATGGCAGAGCAAAAGCTGAATTAATGTTATTAAAAATTTAAACAGCTCTCTCCAGTTCCTTAACTTCCCGTCAGAAGGTAATTTAGATTCATTGCCCTGATATTGAGTAAAGAGATAACCATTTGCAGAGTTAGTTTTGAGTAAATTGTCTGAAGATTGATTGGGAAAGAGCAAGAGGTTACTAGAAAATGTGATCTGTGAATTATTGACAGGAATGGTAACTTCTGCAGAAAATCCAGGTGGCTGTGCCCAGTCAGGAGACAGATTTAACCTACCAAATGCATGTATTTTACAGGTTTAAGGTGAAAGTTGGTGCTGATCTCCAGGATGACATCCGTAGGTGCCGACTCATCAGAAACATGATTGGACCTGAGAAGATTTTGGTAACTATCCTCTCCCATCATCGACAAATAAGTGGTGTTGCTGGAAGCCTGTTTCCAGGGCCCAACTACAACTCGTTCCAAGCAATTAGGAATTTTAACATTTATGTCATAAGGATGTGCAGTTTTGTGTGCTTGTAGTAGGCAAATTCTTAAAACAAAACCAAAGGGCTTGGTCATTTTTAGGTTTTTTATTCTGCAGAACTAGTTAAATAAGATCAGGGTTAGGGATTGCTCCATTTTGCTAGCATGGATGTGCCTGAGTAAACAGGTCTCTCATTAGTGCCCTGGTGTGTCAGTCATTTACTCTCCCTTCTTAACAAATCCAGCCACTGAGTTCATTGGCTAGGCAGGTCTCAGGGAGCCATTGTTAAAGAAATACTGCAACTCTGGCTGAAGTAAATGAAGGCTAGATCTTCGCTGACTGTGTTTTTGTAAAACATCTCATGTAAATATTTTCATAGAAGGAAGTCACAGTGACATGTTTTTATGAACTTTTAGAGGCAAGTTTTGTCATTTAAAATAAAAGTTTGAGTCCTTGACCTAGGACATTATTTATAAATGAATTCATGCTGCTTTTGTCTTATGAGATCATCCTCATCCAAATAATTTATGATAAAAATTGCTTTTGTACTGTCCTTTAGTTCTCATAGTCTCCCATGAGGAAACTTAACCACTTAGCACATTCTCTTAGAGATGTGTTTCCAGGTTTGTCTTCTGGAAGCTCCATGCTGTTGGGATGCAGGGGCCCTTTCTTGGTCTCTGCACACTCAGCATCTGGCTTCCAGGCAGGATCTCTGCTTCAGGAAACCAGGGCTTTGAAGTGAAAGGCCTGGACTTCAGCTCACTACTTGACTTTCATAAAGCGTTACTTAATTTCTCTGCATATCAGTTTTCTCACTGATAAAATGGTTAATATGAACAGCTTCATAGAGTTCTATAAATTTTAACTGGAACAAAATACACAAAATGCCTAGTGCAATAGGTGCTTAATTATTGGTAGAGTTTGGGTTATGATTGTACCAGACACATAGTGGGCAGTCGTCAATGAATGACTATTGACAGCCCATGTTTCAGAATGTGATAAAATGGTTCCTAAAATGAACATTGTAAGACATTGTGCTTGGGTGGCATCTAAATGCAGATTGGGTCAGGGCCGCAGAGACAGGTAGCACTTCTCCTGTGACCAACTCAGGGTGCTTCTGGACAGCATGGTGGCTTCATGAGTGATTTGCATCTTCTCCAAAAGATTGTGTCTGCAGTTGCTCTTTAGCTTCCTTTGTTATGGTTCCAGAGGGAGCTCCCTGAGGAAATGTCAGGACCCCCTGGGGAGTCTGGCTGCGGTTGGTGGCACTTAGTGACAGCATTTCCTCCCCGGGAACCACTGCCCTGCGGCAAATTCAGCACTGGGCAGACTTCACCATGAACGGTCTCTCTTTCTCTTTGCAGATGATGGATGCCAACCAGCGCTGGGATGTGCCTGAGGCAGTGGAGTGGATGTCAAAGCTGGTTGAGTTCAAGCCACTGTGGATTGAGGAGCCGACCTCCCCAGATGACATTCTGGGACATGCTGCTATTTCCAAGGTATAAAAATGACTGCTGCCTCCGCCCTGGTGCTGCCCTGCCTCTGCCCCTGCCCCTGCCCCTGCCCCTGCCATAGAGTTTTTGTCTGGTTTTCCAGCATGGTCTTGACAGATCCTAAAATTTCTTTGCTTGTCTCCTGAAATAATTGTACCTTGTGACAAGTACTGGTATGCAGACCTAACATTCTTTAGCTCACTTCCGCTTACCCATGGCCTTTATTTCTTCTGACTAGAAAAAGTAAATTGCTAAAAATAGAAAGCCTACCAATAATCCAGAAGGTAGTAGACATGGTCACCATACCCATAGAATCCGATATTAAAATATTTTACTCACCCAGAATGAAACAAAAAGTGGATTCCGCTGAGTGACTCAAAATAAAAGGTTTGCTTGGTGAATGTCAAGGTCAGGCCTCCCCGGGAGAAGGCTGCCCTTGCACCTTCTTCACAGATCTGCCCACACTGGAGGCAGACTTCTCTTCCTTTCCCGTTTAAGAAGCTGCTAAGTCAGAACATCTGAGAAAGGTCTAACTCTCAGGAAGAATCCCCCATTAACCATGTTTACAGTACCATTAAGATAAAACCAGAATGCCAGTGGGTTAATTTAGGGCAATGTCTACTGGGGACACTAAACTTTTATTTCCTCTGACCAGAGCAAGTTCTGTGAGTAACCATGTTAAACCAAAGGCTGCTGGAGGGAGAGGAAAAGGCTGGGAATTGGTTGTGGGATTTGAATATGAGACCACTCCCGATGGCAGTGGCCCGTCGGACCCCCCTCCCTGTGCACATAGACCTGCCTCTGGCACAGGAGGTGTTGAGTCTCAGCCTCATCTCCGGTGGGCAGCTCTCGCTTGCACAGGCTTGGCCAGCACTCGCCTCTGACCCATCTTTATGTTTTCACCTGATACCACCCCCTCCCACACATTCATTTGGCTTATAGTCAAGTCCCGTGGCAGGACTATGGGAAGTCAAGGAGCAGGTTTTCCTCCCTGAGGTGACTTTGCATTGCTCTACTCTCCCCATTATGCAGTGATTGATTTTAAAATTTTCCCTCTGAGGATGTTTTAGTTCCAAGTTTCAGGACTTCTTACCTGAATCCATGAGTCCTATCAGGCTGTGGGGCCGGTGGGTCAGGGCCATTCTCTGTGTGTCTCAGGAAATCAACATATGATCTACTTATGTTGGGTACTCTACAAAAGCCTGTGTTTAAACTGTGCCCCTCACTCCCCCTACTTTGTAGCCTAGTGGAGAGAAACCTGAGATATATGAAACAGACAGATGGGATGCTGGACAGGGGCCCAGAGAGCTGGGGGTAGTGGAAAGAAGGTCATTGAGGAGAGGTGGCTGTGGACTGGGAGGCAGCAGCCTCAGAGAGATAAGGCAGACTCGGTAAGGGATGCTAAATTGCAGTGGGGTGAGGGGAGCAGGGGCTCTGGAGGACACAGCTGAAGCCTTGTGAGGAGCCCTTCCGAAATGAGAATCTGAGAGGCTGTGGCTAACCAAGACATTGGCCTGGGGGTTCTTGTAGGATAGCTACCAGTCTGCCTCAACAGGGACCCAGACCCCTGCTATTTGAAGTCCTCAGAAGCTCTCCTGGACTTGGACCCTCCCAGGTGTGTTTCCATGGAGACGGCCTTAGAGGTGTCTAAGGAAGGAGACAGATGAACCCAGGCAGCAGGCTGCTGCAGAGGCAGCAAGCAGGCTAGGGCCATGGAGATATGCAGCAGAATATGGGTGCATGTTGGAGGGGTTGTGGCAAAGGGAGGACAGGGGAGAGATTATGGGTCCCCCTGTTCAGAAGTTGCAGCTAACACAGAGAGCCTCTGTGAGTTCTGAATGAGAGAAGGGGAGTAAAGCTGATCTGACTGGCAGCAAAATGTAGGATAGACTGAGGTGGGGATATGGGGAGGTGAGAGTGGGCATAAAACAAACTGGAGGCTTTCCCAGTAAGCTGTGGGGGCAGAGGGAAATGACGGGAGAGGGAAGCAAGAATAGAGCAGATTTGGAAAATGGGATGCCCTGTAGGAAGGAGCGGGAGCTAGTCAGGCTGGGAGGAAGCACTGCAGAGTGGCTGTGTCTTCCCCTGTCCACTGCCCCAGCCCAGAGAGATGGGGAGCCATTCTCACCTGGTGGGGGCACAGGTGGGAGTCAGGCCAGGAAGCAGAAGAGGCCCTGCAGTCATAGCCAGGAAGGGAGGCAATGGCAGCATGAGAACAAGCACTGGCTTTTTCCTTCACAGACACACACAACCCCTCCTGTGTGGACGCTTCCCCTTGGGCTGTCCTCTGCCAGTCCTTAAATTCACAAAGGATCCAGCAGTTCCATTTCTGGGTATTGGTCCAAAGGAAACAAAATCACTCTCAAAAAGATATCTGCAGCCCCACATCCACCGTCACATTATTCACAGTAGCCACAACCATCCCATCATCGACAGAAGAATAAATAAGGAAAATATGGGGAGGTGGTGAAGACATATGATTAAACACACAAAAAGAAGTAAATCCTGCCATTTATAACAACATGGATTACTTGAGGGCATTGTTATATGTAATAACTTAGATAGAGAAAGAAAAATATATGTAGTACTCACTTACATGTGGAATTTTGAAGGAAAATCTGAACTGTGGAAAAGAGAACAGATTGGTGGTTACCAGAGGCAGGGAGTAGGGGAAATAGGGGAAGGGGGTCAAATGTACAAACTTCCAGTTAACAGATAAAGTTCTGTATGTGATATAATATTTGAGCTGCTGACTAGAATTAATAATACTGTATTGCATTATCGGGCAGTTACCAATAGCAATCTTAGAAATTCTCATCAAAAGGAAAAAAAATTGTAACTGTGTGGTGATGGTTGTTGACTAAACTAACTGTAATCATTTTGCAGTATATTCATATATCAAATTATGTTGTATACCCGAAACTAATGTTAATTATATTACAATACCCAAAAAACAGGAAAAAAAAAAACTTCACACTGCTCAGCAACAGACATTTCCTTCTTCAGCTCTAAATATTTTTAAACATTGGGAGTTTAAACATTAGGGGTTTTTCAGTTCAAAGAGGAAAATAACACCAGGTTGCCTTCTATTTTATAGGCATTGGCCCCACAAGGGGTTGGCGTTGCCACAGGAGAGCAGGTAAGTGGGGCCCGTATATATCCGGATACCGAGGACACCGTATACATCAGGCTTCCTTACCTCTTGTCTTCTGAGTTGGGAGATTTTCCTAATCTTAGAAACCGGGTCATCTTACAGCAGTACTCAGTAGAATCTGAATCAGATAGAGTAAATAGTTTGTGTATTTTTCTTTTTTTTAAAGATTTATTTACTTATGCATACAAGCTGGGGTGTAGGCCAGAGGTGTGGAGTAGTGAGAGGATTCACCAGAGATAGAGTGGGGAGCAGAACAGGCAGATCCACTGAAGTACACTGCTGAGGAGAGCAGCCGGCAAGGCAGAGAGGTTTGCTACGCCATGTGGGAAGCTCCATGGCTGGGGATCCAACTCATGCTGCAGTGCCTACGGATAGCTTCATAGTGCTGTGCTTAACCCGTTGTGCCACAAGGGAGGCCCTAGTTTGTGTATTTTTCTGTAGTTCAGGTGACTGAGGTAATTTATCTTTCAAATTAATTGAAATTCACAAGACAGGGGCCTCCCTGGTGGCGCAAGGGGTTTAGTCTTAGCACTGTGAAGCTACTGGCAGCCACTGCCGCATGAGTTCGATCCCTGACCAAGGAGTTTCCCACATGGCGCAGCAGACCCCTCCTGCCTTGCTGGCTGCTCCCCTCAGCAGTATATTTCAGTTGATCCCTCTGTTCTGCTCCCCTCTCTGTCTCTGGTGAATCCTCTCACACACATCCCACCCACACCTCTGGCCTCCACCCCAGCGCTTGTATGCATAAATAAATCAATCTTTAAAAAAAAATTCACAAGACAGTAATTTAAAATTGCTGTTGTAAAAGCATTAAGTGTCCTGTATGGTTTTAAGAAAGCCAACTTCTAAATTGAGTAAACATTATTGCACTCACTTTTTTTTTGCTTATAAACGAAGCACAAGTGCCTGCCAAACCCTGCGGCAGCCAGCCCACGGGCGGCAGAGCAGTGCAGAAGGAACAGATTCTCAGTTTTCCCAGCAAAAGGAGCAGCGCCGCTTTGCCTGGTGCTGTTTTGTCGTCTGTGCCACCTGCTCATTGCTGTCGCTGTATTTCATCCTGATGCTTTGCTTCATCTCACACTTGCCAGTCACTA
This sequence comes from Scalopus aquaticus, assembly GCA_004024925.1. Lineage (NCBI taxonomy): Eukaryota > Metazoa > Chordata > Mammalia > Eulipotyphla > Talpidae > Scalopus > Scalopus aquaticus. The sequence continues at coordinate 87,726 of PVIJ01001509.1, read as the reverse complement.
TGACAGTTATTCTTTAATAGATTGTGAGCAGGTGACTCTTAAATGACCCATACTGTTCCACTAGAAGATTGGTAAGGAAGTGAGTAGAAGGTGCCTGCCTGGACCCTCGGGCTTGCCTCACGCCAAGTGAAAGGGAAGAATAAATACACTGCAGGTTTCCTGATAGCTAATGAGTGACTTGGAAATTGTGCCAGGTTTAATGCTTCTGAAGGCCAAGGCTGACTCTTTGTTGGTTTCATTTTAATTCTATTTCCAGTGCCACAATAGAGTGATATTTAAGCAGCTCCTACAGGCGAAAGCACTGCAGTTTCTCCAGATTGACAGCTGCAGGCTGGGAAGTGTCAATGAGAACCTCTCAGTGCTGCTGATGGCCAAAAAGTTTGAAAGTAAGGGCACTATGGAGCTGCAGGGCAAACCTCCACTTTCCTGACATTGTACACATGTGTTTCCTTTGGGAGTTTGCTATTTTGATTTTTCTTCGTAATTCTCACTTAGGCTTAATAAGGGAATCTTCGATGATTTTCATCTGGAATTTCATTCTTAAATAACATTGAATGACTTAATCACCTGTGGGCAATGAAAAACACTACACGTTCTTTCCTCCATTCCCCTGTTTGTTACTCTTGGTATTAAGTAGAAATCTGTCTGTATTTTAGTTCCTGTTTGTCCTCATGCTGGTGGAGTTGGCCTCTGTGAACTGGTTCAGCACCTGATTCTATTTGACTTCATATCAGTCTCCACAAGCCTTGAAAACAGGTCAGTAATGTATCATTAACTCCAGCAGTGCCCCACAATCCAAGCAAGACCTTTTAAAATTCTGCCATCATAACCAGAGGCACTAAGAACTTTGTTCATTGGTACATCCTCTAGTGCAAAGGCCTGGTTGCTTTTATTTCCACCGTTCCACATGAGGCAGTAACAAGGAGTTCCACTAGAGATCAGAGTCCTTTTTCTTTTAGAGGGGTAGGTTCTTGGTAGCTGACACACGTGGTTTTCTGAGTACTTGAAGGTGGGGGTAGAGTTGGCATCCAGATTGAAACCATGAGTCCTTCCTCAACCAGCCCCTAAGACTTTCTAAAAGTCTGCTTTCGTCCTGCGTACACACTCTGCTTCTGTTCAGCCTCTAACACTGGACTCTTCTTTATTTATCTCCATCTTATTTCTCAACATGTCCCAGGTGAACTTTAAATTAGGACAATGCCTTCAGTCATCTGCACACATACAGCTTTATTATGCATGTCTTTCCTCCTAGATGAAGTGTGATATCAGAAAGTATTCACTAGAAGTATATCGTGAATGCATACAGACATCCACGGAAAAGTAAACACCAAATTCAGGATTGTGAGAGAAGTGGCATCTAGAAGGGTGTATAGGCGTTTCGCTTATAATGGTTTCTGTCTTAAGCTGGGTAGTGATAAGACAGATGCTGCCTTTTTGTATGCCTGCAATATTCTGAACTATAAAAAATTAGCATTCCTACATTATTGGCTTCTGTGCCCTCTGTTGTGCAACCATCTCAGACTGGGCAGGTTCATTGTTGATTCAGGCAGACAGAAGAATTTAGGAGCCTTCAGTAGATTTAATAGGCCTTTAGTGCTGAAGCAGGGGACCAGATACAGGCAGACCAGCAGGCAGGGAGGCAGCAAATCTCCCTTTATCCCTCCTTGAAAAATCTCCCTTTATCCCTTGCTTCTTTCGGCCCAGGTGTCCATATTTACATATGCACAAGGCCTGTCATTGCCAGCCTTGCAACCTGGCTGCCAATATATGCGTACGTGTGCCCTGTGCCCATGGTCCCAAGCACTTTCTGCATCAACACACTATCTCGCGTGGGCTAAGAAACCTGGGAGGAAAGCAAGGTTGCAGGTAGTGGCTGTAGAGGCTGGCGGCAGCAGGCGAAGAGCCCAAGTACCCCATGTTCCTGACACCCTCCCATTTCAATTCCTACAGATCTTGAGACATGAGAAAAAGCTAGACCAAACAGCACAAAGCTTTGACTCCCGAGTTTACTTTCAGTCCTGAGCATATACATTGTGACCACCCAGAAGTGGGTGAAGTACACTGTGCCACTCCTTGCCCGCTTGGGAATGCCAAGCAGAACAGCCCCTAAAGAGACACCGTGTGCTGCCACACCTCTGCACCTCTGCTCTGTGGATCTGAGTGAACACCTGCATGTCCATTCTTCAAGGCCCAAGTGTCCTCTCCAGCTATGGTTCTTCACCTGTAGCTGGTTTACAGTTCACACATAGCACATACTAGAGTCAATGATTTAGTCTCTATGTCCACAGAAACCATAAGACCCCCTTGCCAGTTTGTTTGTGTAACCCCACAACCAATCATTTCCCGTGACTGAAGTCAGGCAGCAGAGGTAGGTCTCTTGCTTGAAGTTACAAAAGAAAGTGGATGACACCAATTTTTTGTTTTTTAAAAGAGCTGGGGTGTAGGCCAGAGGTGTGGGGTGGGGGCTGAGAGAGGATTCACCAGAGACAGGGTGGGGAGCAGAACAGGTGGATCGACTGAAGTACACTGCTGACGGGAGCAGCAGGCGAGACAGGAGAGAGATGCTTCACCATGTGGGAATCTCCCAGGCCGGGGATCAAACTTGTGCTGCAGTGGCTGCGGATAGCTTCATAGTGTTGAGACTTAACTCCTTGCGCCACCAGGGAGGCCCAGATTGGGCTAATCTTAAAACCTATGCTCTTCTGAAATGTATCTAGCTGGAAGGGCCCTCATTTGATGATTTTATTCTATTCTTGGAACTTTTGGCTAGAGGCACTCAAATAATCCCTTATATTTATGGAATCTAAACTGATCCCTTCTGGGATCATACTACTTTTAAAGTTAAAAGAGATTTCATTCAAGCACCCAGATTGCTTTATCTGAGGCTCAGAGGTTATTGGATTTGCATAAACATGTGCTTATCAGACAACCCTTAACCCTTCCTTCAGTGTACTTGCCCCTTCTGCTTGACCAGTACCACATGAATTGCCCAACTTAAGGCTTTCTTGCCCCAATCTGATGCCTTTCTTTCAGAATGTGTGAGTATGTTGACCACCTGCATGAACATTTTAAGTATCCTGTGCTAATCAAGAAGGCTTCCTACATGCCTCCTAAGGTGAGTTCGGCCACAAGGTCTTACAGAGCAAGCACTGCTAGTCCCTGCTTTACTTGTTCTTGGGACTCAGACTGTGCAGCACAAAGCTTTGTCTCCTCAGTTTATTTTCAATATTTAGAAACAAATCGTCCTTTAGTCAAGGTCAAATTACCAAGGCCTGAAGGTCAGGGTTAGGGAATTGCCCCCCATGATGCTTCACTAATGCAAGCCTTTCCTCACCAGCTGAGACCTTAAAACATGCACTCTGTGGGAACAAGACAACCCTGGCACCACTTAGCAAGTTAGTAAATGGAAAGGTTTTCACTACAGCTGTGTTATTTTGGTCATTTATCCTCATCATATTCAAGAGATCGGGGCTTATAAGTCAAATTATTATGCTATTATTATGGTATACGCTACATGGCTGTTTTGCAGCCACCCCAAGCTGAGTAGGTTCATCTTCAGTTCTCGCAGATGGAAGATAATTTTGGCGCCTTTTGTAGATTTTTACGGGTCTTTAATGCTGAATTGGGACAGACCAGGTTTCTCTCAGTATTTCTCTGGCTGTCTCTTCCCCATGTGGTTGTAATTGTCCTTGTTTCATATCCCCTTGCCCCACAGCACAGGTGTCCCCATTTACACATGCACATGCCCTGTGCTCTCCAGGCCCAGGTGTCCATGCTACAGGTGTGCCTGCGAGACCACAGGTACTGGTCATTGATGATAATGGCGGGAAGACGTAAAAAGCCTGGTACCTTCATTTATCCTATAACTGCTGGGTCAACTATATCTCAATAAAACAAACAAAAAATGCATTTTCCTTCCCAAAGGGATTAGGGCTCACTTTCATCAAGAGTTTGGGTTATCAAAGGAAGTTTAATTAGTTTAGTAACTAGTCCTGGGAAATAGCCAATAAAGTACATTCCTCTCTCCCATTTCAAATAATCTGAAACTTGTTCAGTTGCATCTGGCTTAGATTTAAAAGCATTTCTCGGAGCAGTGGAGATACATAAAGTGTAGTTACACTTATTAACACAACATTTTAAAAAGATTTATTTAGTTAGCGTACAAGAGCTGGGATGTAGGCCACAGGTGCAGGAAGGGGAGGATGAGAGGATTCACCAGAGACAGAGCGGGGAGCAGAACAGGCAGATCGACGGAAATACACTGCTGAGGGGAGCAGCAGGCGAGGCAGGAGAGGTCTGCCGCGCCATGTGGGAAGCTCCCTGGCTGGGGATCAAACTCGTACTGCAGTGGCTGTGGATAGCTTCCTAGTGCTGAGACTTAACCCCTTGCGGCACCAGGGAGGCCCCAACACAACTCTTTTGTCTCTGATAGGATGCTGGTTATTCAACAGAAATGAAAGAAGAATCTGTAAAGAAGCACCAATATCCACATGGTGAAGTCTGGAAGAAAACTCCTTGCTGCTCAAGGGAATTAAGTGCTCAGCCCTAACATGTTTTTCTTAAGTGGAAAGGCTTAAAATTTCTTGGGTATGGTTTTATGATGGGTTGGGGAGGAATCATCCTAGTAAAAAAAAGTCAGCTGAAAGTTATATCAACCTTAGGAATCAGTTCAGTAGTCATTATCATTTACACAAATAAAGACATTCTCTTATTTGATTCTTAAGCGAATTTAGACTGAATTAACCCAAAGTCTAGGGCAATTTCCCTACAAAATTTCTTTCAAGTGCTGGTACAGACATTAAACTGTACTTTGAATATAAGCTGCATGGTGCATAATTTGTTGGGATAATTGCTTATTCTGTTCAACATCTGTCATAAATTAGCAGAATAAAAATAGTTCTGCAGTACCGTGGGGTATCTGCTATGCAGCAAAGGTAAAAAGCTTTCACAGATTGGCCCTGGAGTGAGTTAGCAACTCTTCTTGCTCAGCCTAAACATATTATTAGAGGATTCACACCATATTGAAACTAACGAAGGCAAAATGATATTTCACAGGCAATTTTTTTATAACCCTTAAAAACTTTATCCTAAATGATCACTGTATTTAGTGATGAAATGCTACTAGAATTAGAGAAACCACAGAAAAATAGAGCAAAATGTAGTTTGGTCAGCATTTCCAACATATACTCACCTTCAGAGAAGCATCCAAATGAGAATATAGCATATGTTTATTTAGGAGGGTTCAGTTAATCTGTTTTAGTCAGGAACTGAGCAGAAAGGCAATACAGAAAAAAAAAAAAACCCAAATATAAATGCAAAATTATACAATTCTTGAAATTCACTGACCAGCACAAAAATGGGATTGAAATGCATGTACATGTTTTTGTTAGGAGCATAAATTTTCACCTTTTGCCCATATTTATATTCTTAGCATTTTCATATAGCCTCAGAGTTAAGCAAGCTCAAGGCCTTTTATTGCTAAGAACGAGCAGTTTATTTCCCACTGGCAACATCCTTAATAGTTTATAAACTGAGAGATCACAAAAAGAATTTTTTACTTAGCTCCTTCTTCCTTTAGAGCAAAAAGAAGTTTCACCTGGGCATCCCTTAAAGACTAACAATATCCTTTAAACAACTCCTTTAAGAGCACTCAAACAGCCATTTCCATTTTAATAGAAGGATGAGGACTATACCCTTCAATCTCAAAGTCTTCAGCTTTGAAGTCATCAATTTTCTCAACTTTTCGAAGGATTTTGAGCTTTGGGAAAGGCCTTGGTTCTCGCTGAAGCTGAAAAACATTAGACCGTTATTTTGCCATACCTGTATAACTTGCTGTAATTCTGCTCCCTGTGTCACTTCATGAATCATGTGCAGCATTTTATTAGCAGAGTATTCTTTTACAGGGGTGTGACAGTGCAGATACTCTGGCCGTGCAGGTTAACCAGTCCCAGATCATGCAACACTAGGCGCACATAGACAGATTCTCTCATGCACGTGGAGAGTGAAGGTATTTTGTGGAATCATAGTGTCAGGAGCCTGGTGGTTCAGCTGGCGGTGTAAGTTCTTATAATCAGCTGCCCATGGTAAATGTCCAAACAATGCCTTGTCTTATTGTACTTCACTTTATTGTGATTCAAAATTGTTTTTCAATTGAAGGTTTGTGGCAACACTGCAGTAAGCAAGTCTACTAACTCCATTTTTCCAATTGCGTGTGCTCGCTTTGTGTCTGTCACATTTTGATCATTCTCACAATAGTTCAAGCTTTCTCATTATTATATGTTATGGTGATTAGTGATCTTTTTTTTTCAAAGGTTTATTTATTTATGCATACAAGCTGAGGCATAGGCCAGAGGTGCGGTAAGGTGTGTGTGTGTGAAAGGATTCACCAGAGACAGTGTGGGGAGCAGAACAGGCAGATCGACTGAAATACACTGCTGAGGGGAGCAGCAGGAGAGGTCTGCTGTGCCAGGTGGGTCAGCTCCCTGGCTAGGAATCGAACTCATGCTGAAGTGGCTATGGATAGCTTCATAGTGCTGCGACTTAACCCGGTGTGCCACCAGGGAGGCTCCTATGGTGATTAGTGATCTTTGATGCTACTATTGTAATTGTTTTGGGATGCTATGGACTATACTCATAGAAGACAGTGAACTTCTGTTGTATGTTGTTCTGACTGCCTCACCGACAAACTGTTGCTCTGTCTCTCTCCCTTTCCCTGGACCTTCCTATTTCTTGAGACAGAATATTGAAGTTAGGTCAGTTCATAACCCTACAGCAGCCTCTTAAGTGTTCAAATGAAAGGGAGAGTCCCATGTCGTTCACTTTAAAGCAAAAACTAGAGATGATTAAACTTAGTGAGGAAGGCATGTCAAGAGTCAAGACAGGCTGAAAGCTAGGTCTTTTGCACCAAATAGCCAAGTTGTGAATGCAAAGGAAAAATTCTTGAAGGAGACTTAAGGTGTCACTTGAGTGAACACAAATAATAAGAAAGCAAGAGTCTTACGGCTAATATGAAGCGTTTCAGTGGTCTGGCTAGATCAAATTGATCACAACATCCCTTTAAGCCAAAGTCCAATCCAGAGCAAGGCCCTGACTCTCCAATTTTATAAAGGCTGAGAGAGGTGAGGAAGCTACAGAAGAAGCTTGGGGCTAGCATGAGGTTTCATAAGATAGGAATTCATGACTGATTCATGAGGCTTAAGGAAAAAATAATACCAAGTGCAAGGAGAAGCAACAAGTGTTGGTAGAAGCTGCCGCAAGTTATCCAGAAGATCTAATTGAGACAAGTGATGACAACAGCTACACTAAATAGTTTCCATGTAGACAGAACAGCCTTCTACTGGAAGAAGATGCCATCTAAGTCTTTCATAGCTACTGAGGAGATGGCGACGCCTGGCTTCAAAGGACAGACTCATACTCGAAGGACTCCTATTAGGGGCCAATTAATGCAGCTAGTGACTTTAAGCTGAAGTCATGTTCATTTGCCACTGCAAAAATCCTAGGCCCTTACACATTATGCTAAATCTAGCTTGCTGTGCTCTACGAACAGAACAAAGCCTGGATGACAGCACATCTGTTTACAACATAGTTTACTAAATATTTGAAGCCCACTGTATGCACCTGCTCAGAAAAAGATTTCTTTCAAAATATTACTACTCACTAACAATACACCTTGGTCATGGTACTTGGCAAGGCTAATGATGAATTGTGCAAGGAGATTAATGTTGTTTTCATATTTGCTAACATAACATCTGTTCTGCAGCCCATGGTTCAAAAAGTAGTTTAAACTTTCAAGTCTTATTATTGGAGACACAGATTTCATAAGGCTACAGTTGCCACAATCAATGATTCTTCTGATATATGTGGGGCAAAGTCAACCGAAAACCTTCTCTAAAGGATACACCTGTCTAGAGGCTATTAAGAACATTCATAATTCATGGAAGGAGGTCAAAATATCCACATTAGCAGAAGTTTGGAAGTTGACTCCAGCCCTCACAGATGACTTTAAGAGGTTCAAGATTTGAGCAGAGGAAGTTAACTACAGATGTGGTAAAAATAGCAAAAGAACTAGTGATAGAAGCAGAACCCGAAAATGTGACTGCATTGCTGCAATCTCATGATAAAACTTGAATAGATGAGGAAAGTAAGTTGTTTCTTATAATGGAATCCACCCATGGAGAAGAAACTGAACATTGTTGACATGACAATATTATAAGCTTAGAATATTATATTTATAAGCTTAGCTGATAAAACAGTAGCAGGGCTTAAGGCTTGACTCTGAGTTTAAAAAAACGTTCCACTGCGGATAAAATGCTATGAAACAGCATTGTATGTTACAGACAGCTCTTTCATTTAAGAATCAATTGTTTTGGCAAACTTCACTGTTTCCTTATTTTCAGAAATTGCCACAGCCACCCCAACCTTCAGCACCTGCCACCCCATCAGTCAGCAGCCATCAACATTTCAAGGCAACGCCTTCCACCAGCAAAAGCTTATGACTTGCTGAAGGCTCAGATGATAGTATATTTCAGCAATAAAGAACTTTTAATAATTTTTTTAAAAAAGAATTTTTAAATTAAGGTATGCACATTTTTTTTTCTTTACGTGATAAGCACATCAAATAGGCTACAGTATATTATAATGTAACTATGTTCTGGGAAGCTGAAAAATTCACATGACTCAATTCAGTGGTCTGGAACTGAACTTGCATATCTCTGAGACGTGCCTATATTAAGGATGGGACTTAGTTTGACTTGTGGTATTTGTAATTCATAACTTGGTATGGTCAAGTTGGTCCCTATGCCTTGCAGAATCCCTGTGCCAAGGAAAGGTGACATCTGTTGATAGTTAACAGGATTAACAATTAACAGTTAGCCAGGATTCTTGTGATGAACGGGAACAATGAGGACACAGGTCATGACCTCACATTATTCCGTCCAGTTCAACTAGAGCAGAAAGCCAGGGAAGCTCTGGGATAAGCCTTGAAGTGACCCTCTAATCAAAAGTAACCCAGCTCCCTCAAAGGCATAACTTTCAAAACCTGATGTAAAGTGGAAGGGACTAAAGGGTTTGAAATTTTTTTCTTGGTGCTCAATAAGCACAGAAACTCACACTTTTATGGCCATTTCAAATCATCATTTGTTAGCTGCTTTAACAAGGATTTGGACAGGCTTTAGAAAGTTCATACCTCAATATTGACCTTAGCATAAAATTAAGGGAAAACACTTGCATTTTGATTCTCTTTCAAATAAAAATAAGAGCTGAAATGCCCCCTCTGGGAAGGTGCCAACCTCCCTGCCTGATCTGGATGCGGCTTTTCCTCTCTGGACAGACACACCTCAGAAATATTTCAGATTGGGTTCCAGACCACCATAAAAAAGCAAATATCACAATAAAGCAAGTCACACAAGGTTTTTTTTTTTGTTTCTCAGTGCATATAAAAGTTGTGTTTATATGCTTTTAAATATGCATTGTCTAAAAAGCAATGTATTTAATTAAAAAATACTTCATTGCTAAAAAATGCTAGCCACCGTCTGAGTCTGCAGCAAGTTGCAATTAAGAACTTTTCCTCTGCAGTCACAACTTGACTATTTGGGCAAGAGAGACCTAACTTTTTGCCTATCTCAGCTTTCAACACTAAGTTTCATCATTCCTAGTTTTTGATTTAAATTGAGAGATGTGCCACCCTTCCTTTCACTTGAACACCCAGAGGCCATTGTGCCATTGTGCCATTGTAGGATTATAACTGGCCTAATCTGAATATTGTGTCTCAGGGAACACGAAGGCCAGAGGAGAGGGTAAGGGGTAGGGGAGTCAGCTGGTGGAGAAGTCACAATACACTCACACATTTGTAAGTTAATGTCCTTGTTTTATATGGGCCCAGTTTCATGGTGCACCAAAACACAATAAAATCAAAGACCACTGACAACATCATTAAGTCCCTGTGGCTGCTGAGCTAAGTGTCTACCTTGTCCCTGTCCCTAAACAGCCGTCCTGCAGCAGGATCAAATCATCTTATCTCCAGCACAGCACAGAGCAGAATGCCTGTTGTATGAGGGATGTTTCATAAATCAACCTTTTATCAAGAGAAAGTACCAAACTCTAAAGTGTAACAGAAAGTCATCTTACCTGCACTTTCAGCGGCTCAATGTGATTCAGGTAAATATGTGCATCTCCCAAAGTATGTACAAAATCGCCCGGCTAAATCCCATGGGAGAAAGCAAAAAAGTAAATATTTTTGTTTCAATTACTTTCAAACACATCATTTAAAAGCCATTCTATGAGTATTCAGATGTCCCAAGCCTTTTCAGAAAATAAGTAGTGTAGCTTTTAAGAAAGTTAATTCAGGGCCTCCCTGGTGGCGCAGCGGTTGAGCGCTGCGCTGTGGAGCTGTTGGCAGCGGCGATGCGAGTTCGACGCTCAGCCGGGGAGAATCCCACATGGTGCGGCAGACCTCTCCCGCCTCGCCCGCTGTTCCCCTCAGCAGTGTATTTCTGATCTGCCTGTTCTGCTCCCCACTCTGTCTCTGGTGAACCCTCTCGCCACCCCACGCCTCTGGCCTGTACCCCAGCTTGTATAAATAAATCTTTAAAAAAAAAAAAAAAGTTAATTCATGAAAGTTGTATTAAAAACCACCTATATATAAAACTTAGTTCACACAAGCCACAAGGACAGGAAAATTCCATAGAAAGCTACGAAGTGAGCGAGCTCATTTCTTATTGTAAAGAACCTAAGAGCTTTGCGCATTAAGCTGACAACGGTCCAGTCTTCTCAAGAGCAGCCTACCTTCAGGCCTGTGATGTGTGCGATCATGTAGGTGAGCAGGGAGTAGCTGGCGATGTTGAAGGGCACGCCCAGGCCCATGTCTCCTGACCTCTGGTACAGCTGGCAGGACAGCTCACCATTCACCACATAGAACTGGCAAAGGGCGTGGCATGGAGGGAGGGCCATCAGAGGAAGATCTGAGGAGTCAGCACAGTGGAACTTTAGAAGGAGGGTGGTTCAAAGAACACAGCTAAAGGCAAAGCAAGACAGGAGAAACAGAAGCCAACTCAGAGTGGAGATCACAACAAAGGGCCAGTGAGGCCAGTGACTGGCACCCTCCCTTAAATCAAAAGGTGACCATCCCAACCGCAGGGATGGTACACACCAGATGGAGACCTGCCTCCCAACAGGAGACTTCTGCATCTGTGCATTTACAGCTGAAGCAATGCTCTTGCACGTGGACGGAAATGAGTATGTGTTTCCTTCGTGGCACCAGACGACAAACAGAGGAGCAATCCATTCATTGCAGGGGCCATAGGAAACTGGTTTATCAGGCACACCATCTGGTACTCAGTTTCCATTATAAATGCAAATATTCTACTCTGGGCAATATTTACTATACTTTGACAGAGTTTGATTTTATAATGGAATTATTCAACATGTTAATAAAAGCCAGGTCTGAAACTTCATCTGTTCCAATTTAAAACATTAAAATCCTAAGTGTATTTTGGCAATTAAATGCCCCTTTTGGAGTAGGAATGTGCATAAATATACAAATAAAGACCCAAATCTGGGTTCAACCCAGCCTCTGAAGGGGAAAATGGGGCTAATTGTGATTCTCCCAGGATTACCCAACCAAGAGTGCGGCTGGGGTCTGGCGTACAGTCACACTGCTTCCAGTCGTGCTAACAGTAAAGTTAGAGCAAGAGGATAACTGGCATGTGTTCAACCTTTTGGATTCCAGGCACACAGGATGATTCTTCTGTCATCAGGGTTGGTTTTGATTGTGTCAATTACTTTTTGCAGCTGGTCTACTCCTTGACCTGAATAATCTGTAGAATTGTCAGAAAGAGAAAGCAGGCATACATGTTAATCACTGCATCTTATAAGATGGTCACCTTATAAGGTCATCGACCACACTGTCTTTCCACAGCCCCCTTGGCCCATGGTTGGTCTTGACCCAGCATACTCTATGAATTTCTCCAATCTCACTGGGTGATAATGAGTTCCAGGTCCTATCTAGACTCCTAGGTCTGTCTTCTGGAGCCATGACAAAGTCTACTTTCTACCTAAGAAAGACCTTAAAATATTCAGTCTTTTCCAACCACAACAATGTTTCTCCCAGTGACCTCACTGGGGATTTTATCTCCAGATGCACCAGCCACTCCTTTCTCACTTCACTGACACAATCTAGTTCATCCATGTTCCACAGAAAGTACTAGATCTTAAACAGCATCTAATATTCTATATACATTCTGACTACAGAGAACTATGGATTCCTATGACCTAGGCTCTCGTCTTTCACACTTCCACTTAAATTAAAATTTAGCAGCTAAACAACTATTAGCTTATAAATTCTAAGAAACCACCATAGTTTTTACACCATTATGTAGCTTTCTTCCATTTCTGGTTTCTGAACTTCAAATACTTGCCTTCCTTGAAACAGAACTAGAAGCTGACAAGTGAAGAACCTGTTTTCACAGGTTAAACTTCCATTTACTTATGACAGACTATGTTCTAGTTCAGTTCTTTCATGGGGGAGTGCAGTGGGGAAGTCCTGTCACAATCACAGTTGCAAAAAAGGTAACACCAAGATTAAGTAAACTATGAACTGTGATGGCAGAGTTCTGTGTGTCCTGTTGTGGTAATTACATAAATCTACATCTGCTAAAATGTGCATATGTCCTCACACAAATGAGTGCAAGTAAAAATGAAAATCTGGAAAGTTCTGTGAATTTTACCAAGATCAATTTATGTAAGAGATTACACAGAATGATATAATTGGGGGAACTGGGTGGAGGGTTTAAGACAAAAACTTTAAGACAAGACTACTACTGCAGCACAACAGTAGAGCATTCATACAACTCTAAACTAAGGCCATAATTTTGTTAGGCTCCTTAAGTTCTCGCTTAATAAATAATTGAACACCAGGCAGGATTTAAGGCACAGTTAAGCTGGGAGAGTAGCCTCACCCTTTAGAATGTCCTAGGGCAGAGGTTACAAACTAAAAATTGACAGGCCAGTTACCTGCAGAGAGTTTGGTGCACATAGCATTTTTTTTTGCATCTATGGTAAAGTTTATGTAACATTAAATCAACTATTTTAATCATTCTAAGTGTGTAACTGGTGGCGTTAAGTACATTACCAATGCGTTGTAACAATCACCACTGTCCGTTCCAGATCTTTTTCATCTTCCCAAACTAAAGCGTAATACCCATTAAACAAGAAGTCCGGGCCCCTGGCAACCACCAGTCTACTTTCTGTCTCTATGAATTTGCCTATTCCGGGACCATATGGCATTTAAACTTACTGATGTTGACAACATTCAAAAATCTCAAAATCACACAGAAAAATGAAAATGTTAGACTTTTAATGTAGAATTCTAACACCAGGCCCCAACCCCTCCAGCTGACTGGGAGAGAAATATGACTGGCCCCTTCAGATGACTCACGCTCTCCCAGCTCTGCCCAACCAGCAAACTGTTACTTCCTGCCCGCATGGAGACACACGTCCAAGGTAGGCACTTGCTTTGGCAACCCCTGACCTAAGGCCAGGCAGAACGAGAAGGGTGAAAAGACCACGGTTGGGTTCTGTGACACTCAGCCAGTGTGGCTGACGACAGAGGCGGACATCCAGTAGTGAGATGTCTCATCTTCCACCAGCCCAGCCGGGAGAGGAGAGGGTGACTGAGAACTGTGTTGTCACATCAGCGCCAGCCACGGTATGTGTGCTGGGTGGCTCAGTCTTGAAAAGAGAAATCTAAACTGTAGGGCAACCCTTGGGTGTCTTCTCCCCCAGAGAAACTTCTTACCTTTCCCCCCAACATAGCAGCAAACAGTGTTGCAATAGCTATTGACACAGGGCATGGGACATGCCACAGGTATGGGGTGCTGGTCACCTAGCATGTGCTCTGACCTCATGAAGTGTAGATGAGGCCCCTCCACCTGAATCGGGTACACCTCTCACAGGTCAAAGTTAGACCTTAGCAATCCAGAAACTGACCTCTCTTCCCAGAGACTTCATTTGAAAGAGCAAATTCATGCTATGCAGGCACTCAGGAAGTCTGAGCCATCACTGTCTCCTCACCTGAATCTTTATCTTTGTATTCCGCCCCAAAATGTCTCCACTGAAAGCCATAAACAGGGCCTAAATCTCCTTCTTCTCTGTTGGAGAATCCCAGGCTGTCCAGAAAGTCTCGGGACCCATTGGCATCCCAGATTTTCACTCCCTTGGAAGACAGTTCATTAGCATTTGTGGATCCCTGGAAGAGAGAAAAATAGGCAACCAGGTGAACTGAGCCTTTGAAATTGGTCCAAGAGCCTCCCAAGCAGGCCTCCAGCCTATGATGATATTAGGCGGTGAGGGGAACTGGCCATCCTATTTAAGCAGGCTCTCTGACCCCTCCTTTGAAACCACCCTCTCAAATCTTTTTTCCCAGCCCCCTCAACTGCAAGTTCTTTCAGTATCCCCACCTCCTGTGACACTTTAGTGTTTCTTAACCAGTTGTGTTGTATCCATATAAAATGCCCAGAATTAATTTATGCCTGATATGCATCTGTTTGGTGTATCTCACCTGGCACACAGGATGTGTCTATTGATTGGCCTAATCAACAGTTTTTCTGGGAAATATATCAGTGATAAATCTTATATGCGCCACTGTTGAGTTATACTTACCCTTAACCTATACTTCGTTATTCTGTTTTTTGTTTTTTGCCAAGTACAAACCATGTGTTTATTCCTAACATTTCATCTCCCTAGATTTGGCCCAGGTCATCCAGGTCAAGGAGAGACCCAATGGCCTACAGGTATGAGGTAAAGTCACTTATAAGCAAGGCTGTGTCCCACTCTCCTGGGCTCTGTGCCCATCTTCTCTGACCAGCTTCCTAACCACTCTGGTCTCCTACCCACATCTACAGAACAGTATTCACTGCATATGTGACTGAGGATTAGATAATACAAGCAAAACACCAGGTGCTCAATAGATACTACTGCACAGACCCCATCTCTGCATCTTGGCCACAGATTCCAGCTGATGCCTGTATTTTTACACCAACGGAGCAACTCATTAGAAGTGAGTCTTATGTGTTCTTGACAAGGATTTCTTAGAACCCTGAATGCACAAGCTTTCAGGTAAAACAGGTGAATGCATTTTATTTCTGGGCATGTAGATTCCTCCCTTTCTGTCATTGAGTTTATACTAATTTTTTCATTTCCAGCAAATCATTTCTCAATCTTTCACAGAGAGAGCTTCAAAAATCTCTTTCCATCCACTAAGACTGGGCTCTAGCTAATTGATATGAGATTTCTGATGATACTTTGGAACTAGAGGCTCACCATCAGTTAATGAAGTCAACACATGAGAAAATACCCCAAGAACACAGAACTGTAAGACTGGATTGTATCCAGATCTAAACCCTATCTAAAAAGGGATTAGGCAGCTTAGGTCTGGATTGGCTGAAGACTACACAAGACACACCAACTGCTCCCCCTTCTAGCCTGGCACACAACAGAGCCCACTGCCTCACCCTCTGACCAGCGCTGGCCAGAGCACCACTGGTGTGGACCAGGAGGCCAGCAGGGGGAGGCTCAAGCATGGCTGCTGCTGGCCTCCAACACACTCCAGTCTCCCTAAGGCTCCTACTCCA
>PVIJ01001509.1:0-72000 GCA_004024925.1 Scalopus aquaticus | reverse complement strand
ACATTTTACTTATCTATTCACAGACATTATACATCAGGCGATGGGTGTCCATAGAGAAAACAAAGGTGAGGTGGGAGGAGAGTATGTGTATGGGGTGAGCAGAGTCTTAGATCACACTGGGTCACTGGGCAGAGATGAGGTAGATAAGGGAGTCTTGTTACATGTGAGGGAAGAGAATTCTGGAAACAGTAATGTAAAGTTCCAGAGTCCTAGGTGGGGATCTTATAAGCTTGTCAGATTAGCAAGGAGGCCAGAACTGGGCCAGGGGACCCAGTAAGCGCCTTGCTCTTACCATGTGAATTGGGACCAGTAAGGCCTTTCAGCTGCAGTGTTGTATGATCTGACTTTAAAGGACCTCACTGACACTATGTTGAGAACAGTTGCCTACGTCCATTATCAGCAATTTCTTTACCTTGATAAACCACAACAACTCTTCCAAAACACCTTTCCAGAAAACACGTTTGGTTGTCAGCAGAGGAAATTCATCTGAAAAACAATTTGCCATAAGTTGGAGACAGGAAAATGCAATACACCCCCCACCTTTCTCAGTAGAGGAAAACTGCTCAGGGACACAGGCCCTGGAGTGACCAGAGGAATAATCCTGCCCCAGGGGCACTCAGGTCTGGTGGAGCTCCAGGCTGCAGGGCATGTCAGTGACAGCTTAAACTGAGCCCGCCCTCCTGAGCCTCAACCATGGGACACAGGAATTCCAGTGAGACAGGTGGGGCAAGGCAGGGTGGCCATATAGGCGGGGACAGAGCTACCACTCACTACTTAGTTTGTGTGACTCCTCCACATAGGTGTGAAGACAACACTCAAAATACAGCCTTGGGCAAAGCCTGAGAGCTCCCAGGACTATTCCATGGTTTTCCTGCTAGGAAAAACTTGCTCAGGACTAGAGGATAGCAGATAGCATATTGGACAAAACAGAAAAGTAGTATTTAAATATATGCAAAGTCAGTTAAGCTCTGTTTTTTTTTAAATGTACCCAAAAAAGTGTTTACACACCTTATATGCCCAATCCTACTTACCCCTCAAAAAAATCCTACTCAAGGTACCATTTTGATCTCTTATTTTACAGGCACAGGAAGATAATACAGAAATTTGCATCAAGCAATAGAGAAATAAAAATGAAAAAGTTTACCTCTAAATTTGTAACTATTCAGTCCACATTATTAGATGTATAGTTGACGGTCATGTAGCAAGGGTAGATTTTGCAAGCACCTAGTTTTATCAATATTTCCTGCTGAACAGTATTTCCTCCATTTTGAGCATATGGGAAATGAATTTTGAATTAAAGGTTAAGTAATTAAGGTTAATTAAAGGTTAAGTAACTTGCCCAAGTCTCAGCAGAGGGGCTAAATTAAAAACTAGCTCTGGGGGCCTCCCTGGTGGCGCAGCGGTTGAGCACTGCGCTGTGGAGCTGTCAGCAGCGCCCGATGCGAGTTCGATGCCCAGCCAGGGGTGGATCCCATATGGTGCGGCAGACCTCTCCTGCCTCACCCGCTGCTCCCCTCAGCAGTGTAATTTCTGATCTGCCTGTTCTGCTCCCCACTCTGTCTCTGGTGAACCCTCTTGCCGCCCCACGCCTCTGGCCTGCACCCCAGCTTGTGTGTAAAAATAAAAACATTAAAAAAAAACAAAACTAGATCTGTGGCTCTCTATGTGGCCACTGCACCTGGAGCTGCAGGAATGTGGATCCCTCTGCTCAGAGGAAACTCCCTAAGCCGTCCCTGGAAGACCAAGCACCACAGCCAGAGCAGTGGAGGGGAACTTCCCAGGCTCCAGAAAAATGGGATAGAATGAGAATGGGGTTTCTCCCCTGTCCGAAGTCAATCTGCTTCATCAGTATTGGGTCTCCTCTCTCAAAATCACATTTCCCACTTGTGTAAAGAATGTTCTTCATTTCTCAGAGGTCAAAGTTACACCCCTTAATATTTGGCCCTTAAAAGCTTTTGAGAAGATCCCCTCACCCCACTTAGCAGGTGTGCAATCCCGAAAAAAGGAAAGGTCTGACTGAAGAAACGTTCAGGGCAATCCTTGCCTAATGTCTTGTGCCCACCTAGTACCCATCCTCTGTCCACTGAAGGTCTGACCCTAACAAGTCCCAAGAGATACCTCTTCCTAGGAGTCACGCTGTTTGCAAGGAAAAGACAAACAAGAACTTCTACTTGGCCTCTCTGGTTCCTGCGTCAAGGTTTTATCACAAAGCTGAATCCCGCGGGCAAGATGGAGAAACTGGAAACCCAAGTTCCCGCCAAAGTCTCTCATCTTTCACCCTCTTTCCGCCATCGCCCCGCCCATATAATCTTCACCTCAGTTTTTAGAAAATTTACAAAGCAGAACGACCATAAGCAAGGCAGCATGAAGAGGGCCAGAAGAGGCACCTCTAGCCAAGCCTTTGGAGGAGTCCAGGCAGATCCCCGCCTACTCTAGTGGGAGGCAAACACTAGAACAGGAGGCGACAGCATAACGGGGTGATGCAGAGCACAGACCTTGGGGTCGGAAGCACCAGTGCGCTTCTAGTTCCAGGCTGTCACTCGTGCTTACGTGGACCTCGCAAATACTGAGTCTCAGTCTCCGTTTCCGCGTGGGCAGAACGCGGATAAGGATGCGCGTCCCACCCCGCAGCACCGCGGTCGGGGCTAACTGTCGCCGCCGGGCGCGCCTCCCGACAGCGTCCAGCCGCAGCCCGCCCGCCCCCGGCGCGGCCGCGGTCACCTCTCAAGCTGTAGCGCGCCTGCAGGCCGAACACCGACAGGGTGCCGGTGCCTGTGCGGTCCTCTTTCCGGAAACCGCGCTGGAGAATGTGCTCGATCTGACCCAGGTACTGCAGCTCCCCGTGGGGCGCGGGCTGAGGCTCGGCGACCCGCTCCTGCGCGGCGGGCGGCGACGGCGGGAGCGGCACCTCGGAGCCGGCGGCGGGCATGGCTGGGGCGCAGCTGGGAGACCGCCAGGGGACCGCGCGGGCAGAGCAGGGAGGACGGCGAGGTCCTTTCAGGGATTCCCTTTTCCCGCCGTCGCAACCGCGACTCCGCCTCTTCCTCCTCAGCGGCGTTGTGTGTTCCCTGAGCGCTCCGGCCCGCGCGCCCTAAATCCCCAGGCGCGCGCAAAGCCCCAGGCGCGCGCCGGGGGAAAGCGGAAGCGGGCGTCTTAGCACCTTCAGGTGATCCGAAAAGTTTAGGACTCCTGGCCAGGAAAGAAGTCCTAAAGCCAGTGTTTTCGTGCATTGGCTGAGAAAGGCCACTCTAGCAAGTTTCGAGGTCCACCGCACTATTCAAGGGGAGCAGGGAGCAAACCTCACTTCGTCAAAAATCCAAAAAATAAACAAAGCCCAGTTATTTGAGTTGTTTTTGCAGCAGAGATAGTTTTGCCAGCTATTACGTGATTTGCCTTTTCATTCCCTCCATCTGTTGGGGGGAGGGGGATGGGGCTTCAAAGTTGCCAAAGGCAGTGCCCAAATTGCGTACAGGTCACTACTTGGTTCTGTACAATTGCAAGACTACTCAGACTTAGGGAACGATAACAATGGGATTTATTTAACAAACAGGAAAAAGCAAAGAATTACTAAAGTCAACATATGGCTGTTTACCTTACTTAAAGCAATGCCCAGTCCTTTAAGTCCCAAAAAAGTAACAAAGGTAGCGTCTTCCTGCCACTGCTGATGTGGCGCTCCTCTTCCAAATAGGTCAGGTTTCCAAAATGGCGTCTTCCTTCTTCTGTAGACGCGCAACAGCCAGAGTGTAGGCCAGGTTCCAACTCACAAGGACAACACAAAACAAAACTGGAGATGCCCCCAAAACTGCCGAGGTGCCCCAGCATAGCACCAGGCCAACAACACTGCAAACACCAACTACAGCGGCCAGACAGCCCAATAGACTACAACGCGCATTTTAGGAAGGTGCCTCCTTCGGGCTTCTGCCTTCTTCCTTTGGCTGCAGTAAAGACAAAACTGGGAGCAGTTCCATCGCTCGGCTACTTGCAACACCTCCAGAGTCGCTGGCCCCAAAGTCACCGAAGATTCCAAAAATGCTCAATCCAAAATTCTATATCCTGGCAGCTCAAAAAACCTCTGGCATCTGATATCCAAACTCTCAATCTTGGTGGCTACATTTCCGGCCCCTTCTTTTCCTACATCATGGCGACTGTTTCCTCTACTCCTTTAGCAAGGCTACTGCCTCTTTCATTCCTACATCATGGCAACTGAATTCTCCTTCTCCTTCAGTCCCTTTTATATCTCATCAGATTCTCCACACCCCCAAACTGCAAACTTAGCATTTACCCTGGCTATTTATTCTCATCAGCAAACCTCTCCAGGGGGCACCACATTTACTGGACTTTGGACTCAGACTGGTTACACATCCTCAATGTTGGTGAGTGGAGCAAGTGTAAGTGTAATAAGGAAAATTTTTTACTTGATTCATTACAGCCAGACATTTTAAAGTATTTTATATCAAAATTTTCAATTTTAGTGAAATGCATATAATATAAACCCAAGTGGGTAGGAGCCATCTGATAATGAGTTTTAAATGTGATGAATATGTTGCTTTTTGGAGTTGTTGAGTTAGGAGAGTGGGGTCCTTGGGTTCACCCTGGGAAAAGTTCACCAGAGCTCCCCTTTCACCAGCATCGGTGAGTTTCCAGGCAAGTATCTCCAGACACAGAATTTAGTCATATCCAAAAGGGCAGGTTTATTATAAAAGAGAAAGAGAAGAATAAAGGACACTTGTATAGACACAAGCAGGTAGAAAGGGTTGCCCCGAAAGGGACAGGTTTGCTAAGAGAGTGGTCTGCCTGTTCACAGGTGGGCGGCCCTGAAGAGCTGCCTCTGCTGAGGGACGTGAGTGAAGAGAAGCCCCAGCATGCTACAGGTAACGGCAGGCAGGAGGGCTGCTGCCCTGCAGAGGGAGAGAAAGTTGGCGAAAAGGAGCAACTGCATAAGTACAAGTGGGCAGAAAGACTGCTGCCCTGTGCCAGTGCAAAGATTACACAGATACAGTCTTCTTCTCTTTGGGATGAATTCATTCCTTTGTGGTTTGTTTGTTGTTGATTTTGAATAACTATAGAATCCGAAGAGTGCCAGAGATTCTACAATTCAGTCTCCATATCTTCACCTTCAGGTTTGCACTCCTGACACTCCCTTCAGCAGTCTGATACCTGCTTGTGCTTTGTGATCTAGGCATTGGTGCCTAAGGATCTTAGTTCCTATAGCTGGGTTAATGGCTATTTTAATCCCTTCAACCCCTCCCTCCAGCACTTGGCATCTTGTGGCCAGGTTTCTGATCTTGTGGCACCTCCTTTCCAGTCTTTCTCTCCTTATCCTCCATCAATAACAAATGGTGTGTACATGGAACGAACAGTCTTTTATCAACCACTGTTGAGCACATAGTAGATACTTAAAATTTTTTATTTTGTGTCTGGGAATCTGAATAAGAGAGGGGTTCTGATGGAAACATTTAAAATACTAAAATTTGGAAGTTCTTTTTCTGGTCATCTCAGGTTTATTGTCTGCAAGATTCTGGAATATTCTGCTAAATTCAACTAAAGGTTAAATTTTTTGTAGCAGTAAAACAGGATTCTAGGAAGAGGTAAATAATTACATCAGCAGCTCTACCTAACCTGCTCAGCAAAAACAATGTAATGTTCCTTTATGTGGCACCACCAAGCCTATGCAAAAATAAATCAAATCCCAAAGAGAATTTATAAAATAGCTGGACATTGGATTAATTGGAGGGGAGAAAAACCATTAAGAACAGACTAAGGATTTTTTCCGGAAGCATTTCAACAATCCCCATGGTTGGAAAGTCCATGGTTGCTTTTTGGTTGTAATGAGTGTTCACACAAAGTCCTTCTCATAGTGGTGACTGAATGCACTGTGTTAGAGGATAGTGTTACAGATGGGGAGAAGGGCACCCCAGAACCCCCAAACCTGCCCTCGCTAAATAGGTTCTGCCATCTGCCACATCAAGACAAAACCTATAAGACCTTTAATGGAAAGGAACTTTAGTACAATTAGTGTGCAATACAGAAAAGACAAAAAATATAGTTTATAAATCAAGTACCCAAAGTTACCCATCCCTTCATGGGTACAAGTCCACCCAAATGGGATTGGCCCGAAGAAAGGCCAGAACGTCTGCCACAAGTCTAAAGCATCTTCTGGTGGGGACCACTAAAAAAGGGTGAGAAACAGTCAGACAAGTCTGGGAGGAAAAGAGCTAAATCAAAATCAAGATTAGAAACTGCCATTGTTAGTCTCCCCCGGGTCTCTCACCCACATGTTTTAGCCAGTACAGGACAGAGAAGCAAGTGCAGTTTCTTCACATGTCACTCTGCTCCGTGTGCCTCCTTCAGCTCTCCTTCTGGCTCTCCATCCTGCTTCCTTCATCCTCTAGTCTCTGCTCCAGCTTCTCCTTCTCCCTGCTCAGCCCCACCCTCCCTTGGGTGGGGCAGGGAACCTGGAACTTCCCCTTTTCCTGGGGACCACCCTGTTACAATAGCACATATCCTAAATCTATTTAATCCATCACAATACTAAACTAACTTGTCCTAGGTCAAGTTGCTTCTTCCCTCCCCCAGCAACTTCCCATTCCATACTAGGGTTAACAATAGGTTTACAAAGCAATCTGTTTCTTCCTTGGGAATAATTATCCTGTAGTATTGTGCTATGATTTGGGGCTCTGGTAGATGGCTGTGGCCTGTCAAAAAGAATGAAGTCGGCATTCTTTTTGATGGTAATTTGGGAAGAGAATGGTCCTGGATCAGAAAACCTGAACTTAGGGCCTCCCTGATGGCACAAGGGGTTAAGTCTCAGCCTATGAAGCTATCCGCAGCCACTGCAGCATGAGTTCGATCCCGTCCAGGAAGCTTCCGACATGGAGCAGCAGACCTCTCCTCCCTCGCTCGCTGCTCCCCTCAGCAGTGTATGTCAGTCGATCGGCCTATTGCTCCCCACTCTGTC
Source organism: Scalopus aquaticus (assembly GCA_004024925.1). Taxonomy (NCBI): domain Eukaryota; kingdom Metazoa; phylum Chordata; class Mammalia; order Eulipotyphla; family Talpidae; genus Scalopus; species Scalopus aquaticus. The sequence continues at coordinate 65,042 of PVIJ01001509.1, read as the reverse complement.
TCTGGTGAATCTTCTCACCACCCCACACCTCTGGCCTACATCCCAGCTCTTGTATGCATAAATAAATCTTTAAAATCTTCAAAAAAAAAAAAAGAAAGAAAGAAAGAAAGAGAAAGAAAAGAGGACCTCCTTGGTGGCGCAGCGGGTTAAGTGCTGTGCTGTGGAGCTGTTGGCAGTGGCGTTGGGAGTTCGACGCCCAGCCGGCCGGGAGATTCCCACATGGGAGATTCCGACATGGCGCGGCAGACCTCTCCTGCCTCACCTGCTGCTCCGCTCAGCAGTGTATTTCCATCGATCTGCTTGTTCTGTTCCCCACTCTATCTCTGTTGAACCCTCTCGCTGCCACATGCCTCTGGCCTGTACCCCAGCTTGTATGCAAAAATAAATAAATCTTTAAAAAAAGAAAAGAAAAGAAAACCTGAACTCAAAATACTTTAAGAAGGAATGGGGGACTCATTTGGACTAGCTTGAGTGCTTCTGGGTGTACGTGGACCAGGAGCTGGAGAGTCTCTCTCCAGGCCTCTCAGCTGTTTTGAATGGGACTATTCTGCATATTGCAGGGTTTTAGCATGCCTACAGAAAATCAATTAAATGTAGGTATTCCCCCAACCCCACACCTAACCAAAAAGTGTCTCCACACATCTCCAACTGTATCAGGGTAGCCCCCAGGAAAAGGGGAGGTTCCAAGTTCCCTGACCCACCCAGTGGAGGGTGGAGCTGAGCAGGAGAGTTAAGAAGCTGGAGAAGAGAGAAGCTAGAGCAGAGAGAACAAGCAAGAGCTAGAGGAGACTGGAGAAGGAAGGAAGCAGGATGGAGAGCCAGAAGAGGCACAGGGAGCAGAGAAACATGTATAAAAGCTGCACTGGCCAGGACTTGATTGAAACAGATGGGTGAGAGACCCATGGGGAGGTTAACAATGGCAATGTTGATCTGGATTTTGATTCTGTTCTTTTCCTCCCAGACTTGTCTGGCTGCTTTTCTTTTCTGTAGGTCCCTGCCAAAAGGTGTTTTAGACTTGTGGCAGGCTCTTGGGCTTTGCTTTGGGCCAGTCCCATTTCGGTGGACTTTTACCCACGAGGTAATGGGCAACATTGGGTGCTTGATTTAAAAACTGTATTCTCTGTCAGTTCTGTATTACACACTAATTGCATTAAAGTTTTTTCCACTAAAGGTCTTATATGTTTTGTCTTGATGCAGCCGATGGCAGAACCTATTTAGTGAGGGCAGGTTTGGGGGTTCTGGGGTTTGACCCCCCACCCTGTAACACAACTGTGGGAAGAATCCCAGGCTGAAAATATGCCTGATTACCCACTTGCTACATATGAGGAATTTTCCCTTTGTTATTTTGAGCCGAGTTTAATAGTTCTAGTTGGATATCAGTTGTACTACAAGGTATAAACCAAGACAAAATCGGCTTCCCTGAAATTCCTCTTTTACTGAGGTAGAAAGGAAATGGTTCCTTTCCTGTGGCTGCTCCATAAATGCAAGTTAGGATGATGATGCTGTTGGACAAGCATATCATTCACGTATTCACTTACTCATTCAACAAGCATTTCTATTACAGTGCCTTCGTCGGCCTGCAAGGAGCAGAACAGACAAGATTCCCTTTATAACTTAATTTTTGGCAACTTCTCCAACAAATGTATGATAGCATAGACTATTTGAGATTTACTGTACATTAAGGAATCCAGTATTCTATCAATAGTATCCAAATTTTTTTTATAAACCTTGGTTATGATAGGAAAGGCTTTATCTTCATTTGGAGTTAATGGTATTCAATTGGCTGTCTCTGAAATCTGAATTTCTTTGACAAACCTTTCTTTAAATAACTCAAGACAGGGTGAAAACATGCTTTAAAGGTTTTTGAGTCCTCTCTTTAGCTATATTTCTTTTTATAATTTGAAAGACTGGCTAAAAATCTATTCCAGATGTAATTCTTGATGCCATACTACCAAAGAGCTTGCCTATTTTTGTATTGCACCAAGGTCCAATTATGACATTTAGTGTCAGTCAAAAACATCTTGTATTTCCCATAAAATAGAGCTGTCATAGAAATAGTGGTGGTAGTGGTGGTGGCGGTGTGCATTTAAGTGTTGCCTTGCACTATTATTACTTTTGAGTTTGTGTGTCTTGTACTTCCCTCCCCCATTCAATGCTAGAAGCTTATTTGGAAAAGGATGTTGTCAAGTTATTTTCTCTTCCACAGTATCTGTGGAGGGTTCCTGTGCCTTCACTAAATAGATAATTGAAAAGATAATGGTTGACTCAAGAATGGCACACATTAAAATAACAGAAAATAACAAATGTTGGTGAAGATGTGGAGAAAAAGGAAGGTTCCTACACTATTGGTGGGACTGCAAACTGGTCTAACCTCTATGGAAAGTTGTATGGTAGTTTCTCAAACAACTAAAAATGGAACTTCCATATGACCCAGCAATTCCACTCCTAGGAATATACCCAAAGGACACAAAAACATTAACCCAAAAGGTCACATGCACACCTATGTTTATTGCAGCACTATTTACAATAGCTAAAACATGAAAACAACCCAAATGCCCAAAAATTGATGACTGGATTAAGAAGATGTGATACATGTCTACAGTGGAGTACTATGCAGCAATCAAAAAGATTAAACTAATGCAATTCTCGGCAACATGGATGGAGCTAGAAGGGATCATGCTCAGTGAAATAAGCCACAGGGAAAAAGAAAAATATCGAATGGTATCACTTATAGGAGGACTATAAGAGAGCCAAAAGAGAAATCAGAAGGAGAAAATAGCACACAAAACACAACAAAAGCAAAAACTAGCAGGCAACCACAAATAAGAGACATTCTACAGGGGAGGGGGAGATGGTTCACAGGTGACCTGGTGGTGGGAAACCTACGAGGATACACAATAATATAAAGGATATAAATTAAATTTAAAAATTCATTTAATTTAAAAAATAAAATAATAAAAAAAGAATCAAAGCTAGAAAAAAAAAGATAATGATTAACTGATCGAGCTGAACGAAAAAATTTCTAAAACTCGGAGGTAAAGGGAAAGGCAGCAAATCCAATCTAGCTTAATTACACATTGATGGTGACCTACTAACAAGGTCCCTTATGAATGATAACTTAGAATTAAAGTTTAATTGCTCTTTAAGATTGATCATGTTGCCGAAGGAGAATATTACATACAGATTTAATTGTGCCACTACTTCAGGAGAAACATCCTAAGTTTGAGAGAAATAGTGACTGATGTATCCCCAAAATATTGTTCAGTTTCTTCCCTTACAGATTTAGTAGGTTACATTTTATGTCAGTGTAGGGTAATCTTGGAATGGAATTAATTATACTAAAATTTAAAGATGCAAGGTATACTGATATAGTGTTCAATTTAACCTAGCTATTTTAGCAAAGTGTTCTTCTAATGAGAAGTCTTTAAAATTTAAGCATCCATACTGAAAATTATGAGAACAATACAAAAAATATTTTTAATTATTTTTCTTAAAGATTATTTATGCATACAAGCCGGGGTGCAGGCCAGAGGTGTGGGGGTGTGAGAGGATTCACCAGAAACAGAGTAGGGAGCAGAACAGGTGGACTGACTGAAATGTACTGCTGAGGGGAACAGAGGGTGAGACAGGAGAGGTCTGCTGCGCCATGTGGAAAGCTCTCTGGCAAGGTATTGAACTTGTGCTGCAGTGGTTCTGGATAGCTTCATAGTGCAACATGACTTAACCCGTTGAGCCACCAGGGAGACCCTAAAAAAGATTTTAAAAGCTTCCATTTTCCCACTATATCATGCCTGTCTGTTTTGTTTTTAATGCAGACTTTAGACTTTTTTGTTTTGATCATTACGTTTGTAGATTTTTGTACCTAGCTTTGTTTTTAAACAAATATCCTAACAGGAAATAGGATAATGTGATAATTAGGAATCAGAACTGAGTTAAAATTCTGACTCTACCCCCAACTGACATGAGTAATTACTTTAATCTTTACCCTAAACTTCAGGTTCCTTTTCCATAAAATGGTAATAATATTTATCACATAGATATGCTTATAGTTACAGTAGTTGACATGTTATGATAAATACTTTTCATTAAATTTTATAAGCATTTTAATGGTTTCATAAATTTTATTGATTTTATTTAGCTGTAATATACTTAACCATTCTCTTGTTTTTAGACATTTAGACTACCTTTTAATATTTTACAATTTTAAATCATTTTGCAAATAAAATTATTGGAATGGGAGTTTTAAAATCAAATTTAGATAATTGATTCTAGCAGTGGAATTTTTATATCAAAAAGAAATTTTATGGCTCTTGATATACATAATCAAATAGCTTTTCAAACATTTCAAAAAGCAGTTTATGGATCTGCTGATAGCTTATGAGAATTTCCATTTAGTCACACACCTATTAGAATTTTGTATTTTTCAATTTGCAAATTTGATAGGCAAAAAATGCTATCTTGTTTTTGTTTTTACGTCTTTGATTATTAATGCAGTTGGACATATTTTCCAGGTTAGAACTAGTTTTATTTTTTTCCTTTTATGGCTCTTCTCTACCTGTCAACTAAACATTCATGGTCAGGCACTCTGCTTACCGAGTTTTAAAATGTTCCCTAAAATGCTATAGAACTTTTGTCCTCATATAGCTAAGGAGGTTAGAACTCTCAGCACTTTCTTCAAGAGGGATCTTGAGTGTGAAATTGGAGGAAGGCAGAATGCTTAAATCTATCATTTCATCTTGATTGGAAAACTTTCTTTCATGGACACAAGTACCTAAGAAGAAAGGTTATGCAGAAAAAGATTACTAAATCCCAGAGTATAGTCAGGATTAATTTAATAACACCACATTACTCAGTATAGTTGTGCTGAGGTAGAAAATTAGCCCCAACATTGCATTAACTTCATCAACACACATTTATGTTGTTACCTATATGTCCACTACAAGGTCTCTGTACCACTGAGACTCTCAGGACCCAGGTTGAAAGAGTCACCTTCATCTCATGGCATTAGCATATGGACCATATGGCTTTGAGCCTTCAGCAGAGAAAACAGAATGGGTAACCACACACAGGCGCTTCACTGTCATAGTCTAAAAATAATTAGTATATAATAAAATAAAATAATTGTACTGGGCAGAGCTTGCTACATGGCAACACTTAACTGCTGGAAAATGTGAGTGAGACCATGGAATATTTGGTGAGTACTGCATCTGTACCACAATATAAATTTATAATTTATGGTTGTATGTGAATTTTGTAAGAACCGTTCATCTGAAATACACATCAGTTCCTTTCTTAATGAATTCTCATATCCATATACTTTGATTTTAATAATTTGAATGAGACAGTGCTGACATGCAACCTGATGTAACCTTAAAAAGAATTATTTTGAAAATGATTCAAGTAAATTCCTTTAACAAAAAAATTAAAGGAAAATATTAGGCAGCCAAATAAAAAACGGTAATTTCTTGATTCTGATTTATAAAGGAGTGGCTAATATGACTTTCCCCCTTTTCCTTTTGGTGACTATCACAAACATAAAAACTGCATAAAGCATTTATGTCTGGTTCAATAGTAATGATAATGGTAACACCCATCTAACAACAATCCACTGAGAATAACTTTGTTCACCTACCAGAATTTTTATATTTTGTAACACAAGATTCCTCTTTAGTTTTTGCTGTTTCATGGATTTTCATTTTCCTTTACATGATGAAATAAAAGTTGGTTTGGAAAAAGTGATATTACGGGCCTTTTAGCCAAGTGGTTAAGTGATTCTGGAGAAACTACTGCTTGAGTTTAAATCCTAGTTCTGCCCCCTACCAGCTGTGTGACCTCAGACAAGTTGTTTAACTTCTCTATGCCTCATCTAAAAGTTTTGGAAATAATAATATTTGCCTTATATAATTATTGAGGGTATTAAATGATCTTAAAACATAGTGCTTTCTAGTTTTTAATTATTGTTAGAAAAATGTATAATGAAAGCCTTTATATCATATGGAGGCTTCTATACAGAAGCACCTTTGTTATCAAGATAAAGAATTTTAGATAAATCTGTTAGTGTTACTCATAAACAATAAAATGGAAACAAATTGAAGCACAGAATGGAAAATATCAAACAACAAAAACAAATCTTGATTGTACCTTTCTTTTTTTTTAATATGTATATTTTAATTGTTATTTATATCTTTTACATTTTGTATTCCCCTTGGATAACCCACCACCAATTCACCCGTGATCCATCTCTGTGGTCCCTTGTGTCCTTTTCTACTCTATTTTGTGCCCTTAACCTCCCCCCTACCGCACCCCCGCCCATGCTGAGTGTCTCTCTCCTGTTTGGTTTCTCTATAGTCCTGTTATAAGTGAAACCATTCGATATTTTTCTCTCTCTTTCTGGTTTATTTCACTGAGTATGATCCCCTCTAATTCCATCCATGTCGCTGCAAATTGCATGTGTTTATCTTCTTTGAATGCTGAATAGTATTCCATTGTGTATATGTACCACATCTTCTTGATCCAATCATCTATTTTTGGACATCTGGGTTGCTCCCATAACTTTGCTATTGTGAACAGTGCCGCAATGAACATACGGGTGCATGTATCCTTTTGGATTAGTGTTTTTGTGTCCTTTGGGTAGATTCCCAAAAGTGGTCTTTCTAAAGATTGAAAGTATTGCTAAAATGTTTCTTAAAATGTTATTCAAGACAATTTTTCCTCACTAAACTAAAAGTCTATATTAGTGTGGATGATCAAATACATTGAATTATTTTACCTGCTTAATGTATGATCTAACAATAATAGAATCAGAGTCAGCAAGGATTGAGAACTTTCAAAACCTTTTGACAGCTATACAATTACAAACACATTTTATATGATGACTCAAAAACACATGTCTACGTGCATGTATACACATCTATGTACACACATAGACACACACAATGGGAATGGAAGTTCTGTGACATATGCATATGACTTGTTAAATGAAACACACTCTATTGTAACCATTTTTGTTTGTTGTTTGTCCACTCATTTTTTACTTTTTGAAAAAGATTTATTTATGCATACAAGAGTTGGGGTGTAGGCCAGAGGTGTGGGGGTGTGAGAGGATTCACCAGAGACAGAGAGGGGAGCAGAACAGGCAGATCGACTGAAATACACTGCTGAGGGGAGCAGCAGGCAAGACAGGGAGATGTCTGCTGTGCCATGTGGGTCATCTTCCTGGCTGGAGTTTGAACTAGTGCTGCGGATATCTACATAGTGCTGAGACTTAACCCCTGTGCCACCAGGGAGGTCCCCTATTTTTGGTTTTTTAATGAGCTGGTTGTGACTTTAACCTATTTATTTAAGCACCCCTGGGCCAAAACTTTGTAGTTGGAAACATTAGGTTCAAATCTCTAGATGCAGAGTTCAGATCAAGGTTTATTAAAGGTGTCTTCAGGTGAAACTTTTAAGGGGTTGAGGAAAGCAGGATGGAGAAAAGAAAAAAAAACTAAGGAAGAATGGGCATCAAATGGCCTCTAGCCTGGTTTTCTTTAGAGATATTCTTGGGGGGGGGGGTTGATTATGAATTTGAAAGTTCTTTGTAATGAATAACTTTCTTAAAATTGAAGTACTGTCATTTATATCTGTGCTAGTGATTTGGTAGTATAGGATTCCCTCCCCCACCCCCATGCCATCTTAGCACACCCACCACCAAATCACCCATAGCCCTTCAGAGTTTCTTTTTTCCTAAAGATGATGCACTCCATTTAATCAAGTCAGACAGGATACAATCACAACAGAAATATGAACATCCTTGCACAGCTAGATTTCAAATTCAGATACAATTTCTAAGTAAATTAACAGAAAGTCCGTGAGTGCATGCAATCCCCGTATCTGTGCTTGGGTCTCTCCATTACCTTCACTGAATTCAAGATGTTCTCAGTTCCTGGATTTGCTTTGCCAGTTCAGCCACCCACATAGCTCTCTCATCTTCTCCGTCAGGTATCCGGTATCATCCAAGTGCTGCTGGGTCATCTGGAGAATCTGGGCATATTGCTGATAGGACATATTAACCAATTTAAGGGCCTCATCTTCCTTGATGTGTAGTTCAGTTACATCAGGACATTCTAGCAAAGAAGAAGTAAGATGGTAAAGGAAAAGCCTTGTGAAACTTGGAGCTGGGTGCTCTGTGTTCATGTTCTACCCCTTATGCTTTCTATTTCCAGCCTTTCAACTTGATGAGTTTTCAACTTGGTAAAATAGACATGAATGAAATAATGTTGTAAAGTGCCTGTTCACAGGTCCAGCACCAATTACAGATGTAGCAGATGTTCCTTTTTCTCCTTTTTGTGCTGTTTCTAAAGGTCCTCAAAGCTCCTCACTGTTGTTCTGATTCTCCTCATTCAGGATGTGGGGGGTTTGGGGGGATTTGCACTTTCCTTCCACCTTGAAATCAAACACGATCATCTTCAAAGTGACAACTATCTCACTTCTGGAGGAAGACTTTAAGGACTTTTAGGGTTTATCATGCTTTCTCCCCCCGACAGTGGAACTGGTTTTGCTCCAGGTGGTGGAAGCTTTGTCTAAGTGAAGAGATAGGTAGCAGAGCTGTCATTCAGCTGTAATTGACATGTAGTAGAATGAAAACTAAAGCGGTGTGCTCATCAGCCACTAGAGTCTGCAGCTCTTGGTGGCTGTACAACAACCCGTGTGAACTGAAACAGGGTGACTGGAACTTGTATAGCTTTGCTGATCATTATTCAGCCATAAAAAAGAAGGAAATCTCGCCATTTGTGACAACATGGTGTACCTTGAAGAAATTATACTAAGAGTCAGACAGAGAAAGACAAATACCACATAATCTCACTTAGATGTAGAATCTGAAAACAAAACAAACAACAAGCTTAGAGATAAAGAATACTGCTGGTTGCCAGAGGTGGGGGTAGGTGAAATGAGTGAAGGGGGTTATGAGATAAATAAGTCCTGGGGATATAACGTACAGCATGGTGACATAGTTAATGATACTCTTTCACACTTGAACGTTGCTAAGAGAATATTGACTTTAAGTTGTCATGAGGAAAAAACCTGGTAGCTTGTATGTGATGGATGTTGACTGGACTTACGGTGGTGACCATTTCACAATATCCACAAATACTGAATCATTACGTTGTACATCTGAAACAAATATAGCGTCATATGTCAATTAAAAACAATAAAAAAGTTTATAAATCGCACTGACCACCCCCAGATGGAAAACAGCACGCAAAAAAAGGCCACAAAGGGAAGCAAATGAATCCACAATGCTTATAAAAGTGAGATTTTGAACCTTTGACCACAGTACTATTGAAGCCCTGAGAACATAATTATTTACCTTCCTGTAGGTAATCCTGACATTTTTGGCATCTGGCATGAAATTGGAAACATTCCCACAAATTCTGGCCAAGTTCTCCACACAGTTCTCTGTCCTGTACTGGCAATGTCTTTGAATGCAAGCTTGGGTGGTTGGAATCTACAAGTTACACAGCATTTATGCATCAGTGTCATTAGAGGCTGCACTTTAGATTGGATACAATATTATTTCTTTTGTCTTTACCAGTGCATTCAAAATCTCCTTCCTATGTTCCATAGGAGTGCACAGTGATGCAACTATTTGCTAGGACAATTCGACATCTGATAAATATTACATAGGTCCCTTCTCTAGCCCTCTTATTACTATTATTATTACCCATCATTACTAGTATAAATTAATGCATATAATTTTATTCTCTGGAAGGAATCATAAGAAGCTTCTCATATAACTACCTTTCGGAAGAAAGACTGACATAGAGACTTGAGGATAGGAAAGGGAAACTTCATTTATTTTGGTTTTTGTATACTTGAATTATTTTAAATTTATTGTGTCTCATTTTTATCATTATTTCCAATGTCAATGGAGTTAACTAAATAAGGGATCATAAATTGCTTTTCTCTTTGGACTTCCCTCAATCAAAAAACTTCTAATAATTATTTTAATTTTAAAAAGCAATAATTGGAAAATACAGTGGAATTCTAAAGATAGTAGAAATGTCTGTTTCTTAAATTGGGTGGTAACTATTTATTGCTATTCTTTTTGCATTTCATATACATATGTTAGGAACAGTGATTAAAGATTTAGCTACCAGTTTAGCTGATGAGACAGCAAAAATAGATCAACTTATGATAAGCCATTTGCTTTCTAGAAGAATTAGAATCCATTTAAAAAGGATGATGTTAAAAGAAGTTTGTCCAATAGAAAACTGACAGTTCACAGTTGAGTGTTTCACATTAGGAAAAATTTATTATTAACTTATAACTGGTGACTTCTGTTATATTAAATCCTCAGCCTTTAAAAATGAAACAGTTCATTTGAGATAAATTGTGAAGTCCATTGTTTTAAAAACCTATCATCGCCCCTGTTTGGAAGTCCATTGTTTTAAAAACCTATCATCGCCCTGTTTGGAATTCAGCTGTAGAGCTTGTGTCTGCTTTCCTGTTTACTGTTTACTTATCTTCCTCATTAGACTTTGAGCCCCTTGAGGGAATGGACGTGGTCTTGTCACTTTTTTTTTTTAATTTTTACTTTTTTTTCAGTCTTAACACATTAATTTTGCCATTGCTTCTGTTCCTTCTATCATTTCACTTACCATATGGTAATATAAATGTCAATCAATTTATCTTCCTTTCTTTAGACTAAACTCCTACAAGTTAGAGATTGTGTCATAATCATCATCTTTATTCCCAGCAGCTGGATGAATACCTAGTCTGTAGATTAGGGATAGTAAACTCCCTAACCACTTGAAAAATGACATCATATGGAATTGGTCCATGTGACACCACCACCACCTCCCCAGTAGCCCACTACTCACACCAGTCACACCATGACAGGGCCTCAGGATGCACCTAGGCTGCTACTTCAGACACCATTGCTGATATGAATCATCTCCTCTCACTCTGTGCCTCTGTTTACCCCCATTGGAAAACTAAGGTCAGCAAACACTCTGAGGTAAATTAGAATCCAGATCTCCTGGGTCCCAGCACCAAGCTACTACACCACCACCCAGTTTTACTGAACATGATCTCATCTATTCTTTCCAGGGATTTACAAGGCAAGCGGAGACAATTTTAGGAGTTTTATATTCTCTTTCAACAGATATTTCAGGTTTTATTATCAACAAGATATTTCAGATTGTATTATCACCTCTCTCTTTAATGGTGTTTATTATTCAGTTTTAGCTATTTTTCTAATTTTGGTTTTTAGGGTGAACTTGACAAATAAAATCCAGAGATAACAGTATTCACTCAGTCACTGTTGAACAGTGTGATTGACAAGAAGTGTGTTTTAGTTTATTGCTACTGTAACAGGTCACCACAAAATTAGTGGCTTGGAACCACACAGTTTTGTAGTTTTGTAGGTCAAATCTTCTGGTTTTATAGGTCAGAAGACTAAAATGACTCTTATTGGCCTAAAATTACGGTGCTCGCAGGTGCAGTGCCAGCAAGGCATGGGGCAAGCGAGCAAAGGAGAGTCTGGCGCCTTCAGTGGCTTTTCAGGCTTGAGTGCTCTTTCTACGCCTTCCTTGTGGAGCAAGGCTGCAGGCTGGCCAGGCAGGACCTCCCAGTCCCTGGCGAATCTTTACTCCTTGGGCTTTCTCTGGCGTCTTCTCACGGTCCTCTCATAGCCATTCCACGGTAGCCATTTTCCTGTCTGAGTGACGCCGCCCTTCTAGCCTCAGCCTCCGGGCTGAGGTGTGTCCACTTACTCATGCGCACACCATGTGTCCACCATCAGGCACGTGTAGCCTGAGCCCACGCGTCCAAGCACCTCCTGCATTCACACAATCAGGGCCACAGGTGATGGCCACAGAGGCCAGCGTCGTAAAAGCCTGACCAGTCTTCATTTACCCTGCAGCAGGGCTGTGTTTTTTGGACACTCGAGAGGAAAATCAATTTCCATGTTTATTCTATTTTTAGTGGCCAACTATATTCCTTAGCTCACAGCCCTCTTCCTCTAGCTTCAAAATGAGCAACATGGGGCCAGTTGTTTCTCAGGCTGCCGTCTTTGTGATTCTTTTCTGCTTCATATTCCCATTTTTAAAAACGCTTATGATTACATTGTAGTCAATCAGATAATTCAGAATAAGCTTCCTATTTAAGGCCAGATAATTAGCAACTTCAGCTCTACTTCTAACCTTCATTTCCTTTTGCTCTGTAACATACATATTCACAGGTGCCAGGGACTGGGATGTGGATATCTTTGGGCAGCCTAGCACAAGGATTGTCTAGGGGCAATAGGTCTATTCTTCACCTACCACCTGTCCAGAAAAGTGATGGAAACCACATGCACATACACTACAGCCCCTGCGTGACTATTCTGGGTAAACAGCCCATACGTGCTCATCTGGGAAGAGAGCGTCTCCTCTGCTCATCTTACTGTGGACCATCTGGTTAGGATGGGGATGTTGGAGGAAGAAGAGAATAAGGAAATAACACAGGCTTTTTGTTAACTGTTTCTTTTTTTTTAAGATTTATTTATTTATACATACAAACTGGGGTACAGGCCAGAGGCATGGGGCGGCGAGAGGGTTCACCAGAGACAGAGTGGGGAACAGAACAGACAGATCAGAAATACACTGCTGAGGGGAGCAGCGGGTGAGGCAGGAGAGGTCTGCCGCACCATGTGGGATTCTCCCCCGCTGGGCGTCGAACTCGCATCGCCGCTGCCAACAGCTGCACAGTGCAGTGCTCAACCGCTGCGCCACCAGGGAGGCCCCTCGTTTTTGTTTTTAAATGTTCGCATTACAGGAGACCCTGGACATCCAGGGACTGGGAGGGACAGGGGGAGAAAGGGGGGCCCTTGAGCCCACTCAAAGTAGGGGCTAGGCCTGGTGCATGTGGGTAAGGGGGAGCCTGAAATACACATTCTTCCTTGATGGGGTGGGAGGGAGTAGCTATGGGAAGATTGTTTGGATTTCAGTGTATCTGAATCACTAGTACTCCTGTGCACAATTAAATATAGCAACCTACTGTGGAAGGTTGCTACACAATGTGAAACATGGTGGGGGGGGGTGTGTCTTTTATTTTCATGAACATATTCCCAAACGATGGATAGCTATTTAAAGGATCAGGTAAAAATTATTCTATATCACGCCACCGTTTATCTAATTTACTGACCTGATGGTTTTCCTGAATACTTGGTGAATTTGGAACCTCAGAGTGGAATAGTGGACCAAACCCCTGACTTAAAAGCTAAGTCCACAAACCCTGAAATAGAATCCAACAACAATTCCAGTAATGAGGCCTTTTCTCCACCCATGGAACAATGGGACGGGAAGGATATAATGCATTATTTCCTGGTTTCAGTTTCTATGTGTGAGGTAAGCGCCTCCCACTTATGTAATGTTGTGATAAAGTTGAGAAGTAGATTCAAATGTTGCTGGCTACAGCTGATAGATATTGGAAAATTGTCAGCCAGATGTAACCTATTTTTCCTTTACATACAAAAAGCTGTAACTATGATTTTGAAGATAAGAACACACCCATGAAACCATGGCCATAATCTATGCCATAAACCCATCACCGCCAAAAGTGTCCTTCTATCATATTCTAATTCTTTTTCGTAACAATGCTTAACATAAGACACACCCTCTTAAGATTTTAAGTATAGAATATAGTATTGTAACTACAGTTCTGTGCTGGATAGGTGATCACTAGCACTTACTCATCTTGTATAATGGAAACTTATTTTTCACTACATGCCTTTTATTAGCACGATGATGAGAGAGAGAGAGAGAGAGAGAGAGGTGAAAATACTTTTCTTGGAGGCCTCAGGAGAGGGAGGCGCTGTCAGAACTCACTTGGCCAGGGAAGGCAGCCCAGCCAGAGTCAGAAAGGAGTCAATCGGGACTGTCCAGAGAGCAGCCAGGCCAGGGCGCTGAGACCCCGGCCAGGGACTATGCATGAGTGATGGGCTGGGGCTTCCTAGTGGCTGCCTGGAGTACTGTGTTCCCCTGCGTGGGCAGACGTGCATGTCCATATTACACACAGCTTATACTGACAGAAAAATGAGGGGTTCCCTGGCAGGAATAGGGGAAGAAGAAGGGAGTTTGTCTCCAGAGCTTAAAGAAATAGCTAAGAAATATCTCTGGAAACCTAGGGGCAAAGCAGAAAGCATGGAAGCCAACATTCCCCTTGGGCTGCGGAGGCCAAGTCCACATAACTGAAACTTTGTACCCCTGGACCAAGACCTCGCCAATCCCACTCATCAGCCACTGGTGCCTGCTAGGCCACTTTCTGCTGCTATGAGTTGACTACTATAGATTTTTCCTGTAAGTAGTATCTATCGTGTAGTATTTGTCCTTGTGTGTTTAGCTTATTTCACTTAGCATAAAAGCCTCCAGGTTTATCCGTGCTGTCATAAATGGAAAGATTTTAGGAGTCCACTTCAGTGTTCATGTCAATGGAGAGAGCCTTTTCCTTGGCCTAGTGATCCATAAGAGAGAAACCCAAAGAGACACACATCCTACACTTAGCCTGCATCTCCCACTAGAAGCCCAAAGAAGGTATCTCCTGCTTTAAAACATAAAGCAGCAGGGGCCTCCCTGGTGGCGCAACAGGTTAAGTGCAGCACTATGAAGCTATCCAGAGCCAATGCAGCACAAGTTTAATACCCAGCCAGGAAGATCCCCACATGGCACAGCAGACCTCTCCTCCCTTGCCCGCTGCTCCCCTCGGCAGTTTACTTCCGTCAGTCTGCCTGTTCTGCTTCCCACTCTGACTCTAATGAATCCTCTCACCACCCCACACCTCTGGCCTACATGCCAGCTTGTATGCATAAATAAATAAATCTTTAAAAAAAACCATAAAAGACCAATATTTATCCAATATGAGTTATCATGGGCTACAAGTGGTATTGGTAGAAAGCAATTCTATTCCTTTGCAGAAATTTCTGTTTTTATTTTCTATTCTATTTTGGGTTGGACTATGAGCATTTCTTATGGTTTTGTTCATAAATGTTAAGAAATTGCAGCATGACATAGAGGGGATGTGGGAGGCTTAAATGTGACCTTATTACATGTGATACTAGACTTCTTCCCCAATGGGAACTGAGGAGCCTAGACTGACATTAAAGAAACTCCACGATGTTCAGGTGGAATAGAACAGAGCATCTACGTGAATTTTCATTAAGCCACCACTTTTCTCTATTACCCTACTAGTATTTTCTTTATCAGCTTTGAAATTTTTCTTTAAAAAGAGAGACCAGTCCCACAGAACTGTTGACAATGATGTGTTTTACAGATTTCAAACCTTCTTCTAAGAAGCTCCAAAACTTTGATTATCCTTACAGATCACTCTGAGAAACATTGCATAGTGACTTAATCTACCATTTCCAAAGCTAAACAAAACTTGACTATAGTATAGACATCTAAGCAAAAATAATCTTTTAATACTTGCCTTTGTCTTGTTTTGGAAAATCTTCTATTGCATGCAGCATCTCGGTAATTGTTTCACTGACATTTTGGTAAATAGAGACACTGAAATTACAAAAGAGCTGGAAGAAATTGGGAATGTCCCAACTTTGCCCATGATTTTCTTTTTTCATTGGCTCTTTGGATAAAGCAGGAAAAAAGTAAGGCTCAATTATGTCTGTACCAGACATGAAATACGATTGAAAAGCCTGATCAAAATCTTGCTGCATATGTTTGAAGACATTACAACTCTTATTAAAGAGAATTTTCATATCCATGGCTAGTTGGTTGAACACATTCTCTATTTGGGTCAGTTGTACATCTTCCTCAGTGGAATTTTCATTGGCAGGGAGATCTTTTTTATCATCTTCTTGGAAAGAAAATAGAAGCTGATATATCTTCCAAAAAAACTGTTCAACCTGTGGGTTAGGGGATGAAATGGAATAAGAATTTATTTTCTTTTTTGGACTATTATGAACTTTAAGTCAATTCGGAGTAGCAATTCTGAATCAAGAATGATGATGAACAAGCTTGGAAAAGGGAATTCACTTTATGATAATTTTTTATTAATGCTCTTGTATATAATTTTGATTATGGAAATAGGATCTGAAATTCCTCCTGGTTTATATTGCCAACCACAAGCCTAAAGAGGCCACATTTTCAGTATTGTTGAAAAACCACAGTTGATGTACTGGCTGGAATGGTTGACTTCCCGTAATCTAAAAGGCACAGTAGAGAGAGCCCAAAAACTGTAAAAAAGGTTCTTGTCTTTCATCTCTTTCTTAATTCTTTTTATTTTTCCTTCAGCAGCATTTCATTAGTGTCTTTATGCTCCCCTTTTTCTCATCTCATAAATAAGTCCATGGAAAGGAAAAGATCAGTACATTCATTCTGAACTATATAGATGCCTGATCTAGCAAACTGGCTAGAGATGGTTACATGTTAGCAGCGATCAAAGCCCTCTTTGCTTTAGTCAAAGGAAAGAAGCTGTAATTGTAGAATTTCCTGCTGTGTGGGAGATTTCCAACAGTCTCACTGTGCTATGCTTTATTTCTGTGACCCTTAAGTTTATGCCAGGACAAACTTAACTTTATATGAGTGATATGGCTGTGTTGAATGTTATAGAAGATATTATTTAGTTTATCTGAATTCATCCATCCACAAAAATACAACTTTAAGCCCCAAGAAATTTTCATAAGGTCACATAAATGGCAAATAGAAATCTCCTAATTTCTCAAATCTCCTGACTTCTAGTCGTGCTCATTCCACCATGTTCTGGATACACTGGTCAACAAATTTTTACAAAAGTCATGTTACTGAAATAAAATTAGTCATTTCCTATCAATTTGTATGTGCTCAACATGAATATGACAGTCAAATTCTAATTTTGGCTCTAGTATTTTTTTGTAATCTGCAATAAATTGATGTTTACATCATGAAATGCATGCCAATAGTAATAGGCCTACAGTTAGTACCTGTAAAAAATCAAGTCATAGACTACCTCTTAGATTTCTTCGCTTGTCTCTTGTACAGCTGTTCAGGAGCATCTCTGGACAGTGTCCAGCAGTAGTCAGCCAGCATTGTAGTGGACCATTTTCCCTGGTATCTTTGTTCCATTGATGCGATATCTTGATGAAAACGTTCGCCATGTTCATCACTAACCATGCCACAGTTTTCAGGGAAGAAATCCAGATGGGAATGAAGGAAGTGGATCTTTAGTGACATATTGTAGCCAAGTTTCTGATACTGCATCAGCATGTCTTCTACTAGTTCCTTGTAGTTTTCTGCCCTAATATTCCCAAGAAAGTTTGTAGACACTAGGTGAAAATCATTTCATGCTTGTTTCGCATCACCCTGCAGCAAGTTGTTGAACCGGTCATCTTTGAAGAGCTCTTGAATCTGAGGACCCACAAAAATTCCCTCTTTAATCTTTGTTTTGCTGAGTCGAGGAAATTTTTCATGCAAGTATCGGAAAGCTGGTGGGGTCCGGTCCATGGCTTTCATGAAATTCTTCATCAAACCTAGTCTGATGTGAAGGGGTGATAGCAGGATTTTGTGAGCCTCAACCAGAGCTGGGTGCTGGATATTCTTCTCTCCAACTGCTACATTTTGTCTGCGAGTCCATTCTTTCCACAAGTAGTGCATTTCACTTGCTTGGCTACCCCACTCACATAAGAAACCCTGCTGCAGTTCCATTAGAAGGGCAACTAGCTTCAAATCAGCACAGATGTGCCAGCTGTACTTGTTATACTCAATGGAATTCAGTAGCTGCTTTAAGTTATTGTATGTCTCTTTCATGTGGACAGTATTCGCTACCGGAATAGATGGAAAACGGTTTCCATTGTGCCAAAGCACAGCCTTACGACTCAGTTTCGAAGAGTCTAGAAATAGTCCCCATTCTTGCGGGTCATGAGTGATTTCTAAGGCATTCATAAGGCCCTCAATATCGGAACAGAATACCAGAGTACTTTCCTTTCTGAAGAAAGGCTCCAACTGCTGGTGTCACTTTCGATAGAAAGTAATTGTGACATCTTCTTTTAGAAGATTCCACTGTTGGAGTCTTGATTATGTAATCAACTCTGGATGATGTGTGCATGATGGTATTATGCAATGCAATGCAATATGACATCATTCTAGGCTGATTTAGGATGTTGTTGCAGTCCTACTGGATAAATTTACACGGTGAAACATATAACATGAATTATATGAAATATCTTCAAAACAAGAGCTAATAAAAAATTTTCAGGGTTATATTCATGTTCAGCACACCAAGATACTACAGATTACAGCCTTTTAAAGTCAGTAATGATCTCAATGTTGACCAGTGACATTAAAGAGTGACAGTGGCTATAAAAACAGAGCAGATGCGATTAACAGTGGAGACAAATTAACTTGGCATATGAATTACCCTAGGGTTGCTCATACTATACTTGGGCATGGCACTACCAAGCTAGGAGCATGCTCTAATTAATGCATGCTCCAATATAGAAAGGAAAATTTACTACATTTCATGTTCAGCTCATATCTTGAAGGGGAAGAGGAAGTCAGGCCAATAGAATTGGGTCTTTTATGGGGCAGAGCTGCCCCTATTTAGGTCATCACCCTCTGTGGTTCCCTCTGCCCAGATGATAGACAAATGGGGACAAAAAGGAAAGCACAGCAATCCTCAAGACCATACATGGATAGGGCTGAAGGGGGCATGAGTGTTTGTGTGTGTATGCGTGCGTGCATGTGCACACACGAGTGTGCATGCTTGCATCCCTATGCTGCTACCTTAACAGGATGAGCTCCCAAAAGGAGAGGTTTGAGAGGTGAGAATGTCATCAAATATTTCCCCTTCAGGAAAATATTAAAGCAGATTGAAATCAGAGACTATAATACTATTATTTAGAATGCAAACAGTTATTAGATACTGTAGGGTAAATGAAAAATCATAAGGTTTTCCCGCCCTCCCATTAAGGACAGACCTCTGTAGGCCTACATGTGTGCCTAATGGCGGGCACCTGGAGTAGGGTGTGGGCCTGAGTGAGTGGGTGCACCTGGACCTGGAGAAACTGAACTTACAACCGCGGTGTCACAGAGCAGCGGAGGAAGAAGCACAGGCAGGAGAGAACAGAGCATGGAGCAGAGGACCGTGTAGGGAGCAACAGAGATCACAAGAGAACTCCTGAGAGCCCGAGAGAGTGAAGATTTGCCAGGGGCTGGGAGGACTACTAGCCTCCCGGAGGCCACCCCCCTCCACCATCGCCTGCCCTGCACCCCCCTGCCCCATCGCCTGCCCTGTACCCGCTTGCCTCACTAGAAAAGAAAACTAAAAGCGTAAAAAGCCCACTGAGGGCTCCAGGATTCCTCCTTTGACCCATCTGCCCAGCTCCATAGAGAACGTGTGCCTGTGTTCTTCCTGCCCCTACGGATACCTACAATGCCCAAGTGAAGACAGGATTTGATCCCTGCCCTCAAAGGGAATATATTCACAAAAAACAAATAAAGAAGCAGAAAGAATCAGCATTTTCTAGAGTAGATACATAGAATGTCAGTAAAGGGAGAGACAGAGTTCTAACTTATAAATAACAGGTGATCATATATAAGCTTGAATGTTAGATTGCAGAAACCCAACATCAGTTAGGCTTCTCTAGTTTAAATAGTAATATAAGTTTGGTTTTTTGTGCTTTTTTTTTTGCAGTAACCTGAAATAGCTACCTTAAGGGCTCTGAGATCTTGGGCTCTGTTTTCCCCTTACCGTATTTTTCATAGACGACCAGGTAGGTTGGCAGGTTATATAAAACCTCATGCAGTTACTTTCCAGGCAGGACTTGCATTCATCCCAGGAATCTGTCAGAGACACCTGGCATAACCTTTCTTCCTCTTTCAGATGTTCTTGAACTTCATAAGTTTCAGGGCCTCCTAATAAAAAGTAGAAACAAACATCCTATTTCCACTTCATTACTGTGTGTACTTTGCTTGATTTTACCCTTTTAAAAATGTGCAAATTCCAGATGACTTCTTCATTCTTCATCAGGCCCCTAGCAGTTGGCAGACCTACCCCAAAGCTTTCTGTTTGATTAAGAGCAATGATTGATTCCCCACTGTGCAAATTTTGCCCATCTATTCTTTCAGCCACTCATTTGTTCATTCATTCATTTAACAAGTGCTTATTGAGTGCTTGCTGTGAGTGCTTGCCACGCATTACACTAAGAGGGGGTGAGTCAATAATGGGGGAAAACCAATGGTTGCTACTCCAGTAGCATGACTGTAATTGATCTGTTTGTTTCACATCTAGTCCTTGGAGGATATGGTAAAGAGGTTTTTAAGGTTTATAAAGCTGGCACATTTATTTCTCTTATTTATGCTGCTTTTATGTTTGCTCTCAAACATTGCAAGAAAGCACAGTTCTCATGTATCAAAGCAAGTCTGTTTTCACCTGCTCTAATTGCAGAGATGCTATATTTTGATGTCTTCTCTTTTCTTGTCAATATTCTGAGCACTGTGCCTCATGGTGCCTGGCTGTTGGCCAGATCCCTCTCGGGGTGGGAAGGAACTCAGGAGAAGTGACACATGTGCCCAAGCCTTCAGCCCTGCCCTGGGAGCTCCCCCAGGCCCGCACTCTGGGATTGGCCCCTGGCCTCCCTTTCTCTGAAGACGGGTTGCACGCAAGCCTGACATGTGGTTCAGGAGACATAAGGCTGTGATGAACCTGCCCAGAAGCAGACAGAGCTAACAGGTGAAAATTAGGATCCATACTCGAGACCAACTTATTGTGAATCTTTACCTGAGAGAAAAGAAAAGGAAACCACCTTTTCCTGACATATTAAGTCCAAGGAGCCCCCTGGGAATTGAAAATCTCCTTTGTCTCCTCTGAGGGGCTTGATAATTTTAGCTGGTCTCTTGGCAAATCCTTTGTGCTAAGCTAGGTGGCATTCACTACATCTCACATGAGAAAACTGCAGGACTCCAACCTGCTGAATGCATCTTGTGACCCAGACAGAATTTTCTTGTCTCTTCTGGCTTTGTGGAACAATGTTGGAATCTTATATCTCAAAAAAGTGGTCTTACAATGGCAGCAAAAATACCTCCAGATTTTCTTAATCAGCCCATTTTAAATATTCTACTTATTGTCACCATAAGCCCAAATCCAGTATTTCCAAACTACATTCACTGGGAACCTTTGGGAAAATTGCTTAACATCTTTGAGTCTCAGTATCCTCAGTAAATAGATATACAATAGAGTTTACCTCGTAAGGTTCTGCATTAGGCAGAACATAACAAAAGCCACTTAACAAATCTTAAATCCTAAGGTGAAATGTCACAGATGAAGTAGCTCTCTGGTTTAGGAATGTCCTGTCACTCCTTCGGCTTCTCCTGAATGCCCCACAACCCAACAGAGTCCATATTTAGAACTCTATCCCTGTGGTTTACAGCTTGTCAAAATTCCATATAAACCTGGAGTTGGATGTTAAATCCTCCCCCAAATTAAGCCACTCTAGGTTTTCCCACTTTAATAAGTTTCAGATGTTTTCACTAAGTTTCAGGGCCTATCACTTAAGAGGGGCTGAGGGGGAGCTGTAATGACCTGGGGCCACAGAAAGAAAGGCTGTGTTCTGCTGGGAGTTGGGGCACCAACCCCGTGTTTACCGATTCTTGATTTGTCTATGGTATCCTTTATGTTTAAAGAAATTTTAGGGAGGGAGTCTCAGGGTTAAACAGGTTTTTCTTTTTTAATACTAGCTTGTTAATTGAGCATCCAAATCTTAAGAGTATAATTCAATGAATTTTTAGGAATAAGTTGGTTTTTAAGAAAAAAAGTACAAATCCTAGAACTGAAACCAACACTTGCTTAACTCACCCCTAACTGGAACAGTCCTTTTCATTCTGTATAACCTTGACTTGCCAGGAAACCCAGCAAAGGAGAAAAAAGAAAGTCACCAGGTCCCACAGGCGCAGAGGTAGCAGGGTTTTTAAAACCCCATTCATTCATTACAGTATTGGGTTAACATGTTAAGTAGCATCCTCAGTTTCCTTTGCTGGAAAAATGAAAGTAATGGTTTACCCAGATGTTGAAGGGATTACATGTGATAATGTGTTTTATGCAAGGTCTATAAATGCTATTCAGTGTCATTTCCAGCTGGCCAGACTCACAAGCCCACCAGGGGAGAACCCAACTCTAGGGGCTTCCACATATTCCTCATGAGGAGCTATTTTAAATTTTCCCAAAATCTTTTGATTGCTACCCAAAGGGAGGGTTTGCAATTACTGGTCAGATTTCCTCCTTCCATGTCTTGTGATGTAACTGTGGCCACATCAACCAGTTTGGTGACAGACTGACATACAGCTTTGGTGTTAGCCTGTCATACAGCCCTGCTCCAACTGCTTAATGGATGCCTGGAGACCTCTGTGAAGAGAATTCTAACACCTACCTGGAATTCAGTGACCCCCAACTTTATAGGACTATAGATATAAGTTTAAGGGGGAAATATTAACATGTCATTGGTATTTTCTCATTTAAAAAATTGACTTCAGGGAGGAGAAGTGGGGAGTTGTTTAACAAATATGGAGTTTTAGTTTTGCAAGATGGAAAGAATTTTGGAGATTGGTTGCACAACATTGGGAATGTATTCAACACTATTCAGCTGTACACATAAAAATATTTAAGATGGTAAATTTTATATCATGTGGTTTATGCCACAACTAAAAATGTTTTTAAAAAATGAAGATCTAAATTAATTTTCTCATATTGTTAAATTTTAAAATATTTTCCAAATTATCTTTGTTATCATTTTGATTTCCTATTGATTTAAGAATAATGTTGGAAAATTACTTAAATTTGTTTTGAGTGTTTTGTTAATTGTTCATGTGATTAAATTATGAGCTATGGCACATGGATAATTTTGAAGTGTATTGAACCTGTATAATGTTTAACATGTAAACAATTGTAAACATCTTCCATGGACATTTGGATATAATGTGTCTAATTGGCAAAATATGTAGCTTGAACTACAACTATTACGTGAAGGTATTTGACCTTCAAAATTGATTGGGCGTATGTACTATTTCCTATGCGCTGGTGTAGGAGAAATGAAAAAAGGATCAGGGTTTTCTGCCCTACGGCCATTCGTTACCTACCAGCATTAATGACAGGCCCCTGTGGTCCTACACCTGTGCCTGATGGCGGGCACCTGAAGAAGAGCGTGGGCGTGCGTGAGTGGGCACACTTGGGCCTGGAGGCCGAGGCTGGTGGCAGAGGGCCATTGGGATGCAGCAAAGAGATCCCGAGGGAATGCCAGAGAACCCAGAAAGAGTAAAGATTCACTGAGGCCGGGAGTGAATCCCCGGCCCCCTGCCTGCCTGCACCTGGGCGCCTCTCCACAAATGCTGTAGAAAACATGAAAAGCCTGAAAAAGCCACCGAGGGCTCCAGGACTCCTCCTCTACCCGTCCGCCCAGATCACAGGAAACCTGCCCCGCACCTCCCTGCCGCTACCCCTGGTGTGCTCATGCACCGCGGACAATAGGCCACTGCATGCAGACGAGCGCTCATGAAAGACCCTGAGGAGAAGGGACCCTCTGCATTCCAGAACCGTGGCGGTGGCTCCCTCTTTCTTTACACTCTTCCATTCGACTGCAATGAAGTGCTGCTTAAGAGGACTCAGGTAGAGCATGAAATTCATTACCTGCTTTTAACTAATCTTCACTAAATGGGAGTCTTGATTTTTGAAAAAAATGACCTAGTATTAAAAAAATACTAATAATTTAAGCCTAGGTTGACAGGAAGCACATGATAGAGGGGACAGTTTCATTCTGAGCTCTTTACTGACCATGTGACAAAATGATAAATGATGACCTAATCAGATCTGGCAAGTGGGCTAAAAAATTTTAAAATATCTAGAAGATTATTTGAAATGTATATCCACTCTAGCTAATGATAATCGTCACTCTATATTTGTGCCTTGAGATACTGATCATCTAATTTATAAATAAGTTAATAAGTATATACTTAGGAGTCAATTTAACAAAGTTTTTTTTTTTAAAAGATGCATGATTTATGCATGCAAGCTGGGTGTAGGCCAGAGGTGTGGGGGGTGAGTGGATTCACCAGAGACAGAGTGGGGAGCAGAACAGGCAGATTGACTGAAAAAAACTGCTGAGGGGAGCAGCGGGTGAGAAGAGGAGAAGTTTGCTGCGCCATGTGGGAACCTCCCTAGCCAGGGGATCGAACTTGGGCTGCAGTGGCTGCAGATAGCTTCAGAGTGCTGAGACTTAACCCCTTGCGCCGCCAGGGAGGCCCAAAGATTTTTGTTATAAGGGTGGGAGATCAAAAAACTTTGGAGTCCACTGATCTAGCCAAAACTCCCAAACACTTTGACTCAATATCCTAACTAGAAAGATTAAGGGTAAATCATTTTAAAAGAAGCAGCACTTCCCAAACAGATATGAAACCCCCAAATTCCTGAATTTAGAGTTCTGCAAATCCTACTCTAAGAACTAAGAATCCTACTCTAAATTTTCTTAAAGAAATTTGACATTTTTGTTACACTTTTCCTCCAATAGGGCTGCTCTCTAGAAAATTTATCATTTGGGAAACAAGCAATTAATCAATTACACTAAGAAGTGCAATTTTATGGTCCTGATGTGTTTAAGAGCAGATATTTTCAGTTTCTATACCTGCTTTTCTTCTTTGCATTTCTTAAGGGTTTCCATTAGATTGGCATATTCCTCCTCTCTTCTTTCCATTATGATTTTCATTTGCTTAATACCAATCAAAGTCTTCTTCACCTCTTCATCTACATCTATCTTCCCAGCTTCTGGAAAGCCTAAAAGATAGTTGAAATTTTTTTTTTTTTGAGATCTGATCAGATTACAGTGTATGGGATATAATGAGTTCACCAATTTTTCATGTTCCTTAAATAGAGGCTTACTTGTTCTTTCACAGCATTAAACGCTGAAAGTAGATCATAATGAATTAGCTGTGGACCCCCCATATACCCCCCACCCCACACACACGCACATCGACAGTCCCTTCTGTTCCTCACTTCTGAGCACCTAGGCAAATCAGATTCATTTAATCTCATTCTTGTAACTTTCCTGAGGGCCTGTTTTCATTTATTGAATTA
Source organism: Scalopus aquaticus (assembly GCA_004024925.1). Lineage (NCBI taxonomy): Eukaryota > Metazoa > Chordata > Mammalia > Eulipotyphla > Talpidae > Scalopus > Scalopus aquaticus. The sequence continues at coordinate 39,974 of PVIJ01001509.1, read as the reverse complement.
TTTTCCTTGCATTTAAGTCACAAGTGTGTTTATATTAAAGTTCAAATTTTCTTCACAATTTTTATTAAATGCCCACTAGAAACCTCAAACAACTTCCCTTTCTTTTAGCTTCAAGTGTCTTCCCAGGGATTATCAAGCCTAGAATGTCTCTCATATAATCCAAGGTTTTTTAATAACCCACTTGTCATCTCTTACATACCATTCATAAACACTTAATAGTTTTACATTTTCTTTGACATTCTTTCTTCACAAAAGTCAATGTGACTTCCTAAGGGGCTTATTCTTGCCTTCATATTTAATTATAGATCCCAAATCAGCTACATTTTAACTAATGTATTTTTCTAAGCATTAAATACCCAAAGTATATATCATCAAGCAAAGGTCACCAGCTAATGAGCACAAACCAACCGACTCAATGTCATAACCCATTCTTTCACTATCCAAAGAATAACTACACAGATTACTTTAATTGTTTAAAACTTTCAAATACTAGAAAAGAATTTCACTGTTCATTAAAACTGCTTAGATGATACCAAACATCTGGACGATACTAAGAAATGCAGTCCAAAAGTTGGCAAGTCTATCTACACGATAACAAACATCTGGATATATGAACAGTCTCAGATACTCGATTGGAATTTTCTATTTTTACCCAGATGTTTGGCATCATGTCTATTTGGTTTAAGAGACTAGAGAGGGGCTTACTGTGAACATACAGGGTTGTAATGAATACAGTTATCTCTCAACTGTAAATCACTATAAATGCCAGCAAGACATGCAAACAAGACATGGCACAGATAAAGAAACCAAACATACCCTTCAGATTCCCATGGATAGAAGTTTTATCCTTCCGAGTAGGTGCACAGTGACAACCTTTCAACCACAGCAGATACACAATAAACACCAAGAGTGGCGGCTTCATGTTCCTGCTGTTACTGCAAAAGGAAAAATAAACCTGCATCAAATGCTTTCCATTAGGTTGGTTCTGTAGGCATCAATGGAAAACATATGGTAATCCAAAGCATTTTTCTATCCATTTTTCTTTATGGCTTTAGACAACTTATGCTAATTTGCTTGAGACATATGAAAACCTGGAGTATAAACTAAAAAGACAAAGGAAGTCCCTGTTTTGTTTACGCACTTTATGACAGTCAGTAAGGTCATCATCTGAAGTACCTGAAGTTTGTTTTTTCGTCTAATTTAGTTATTCTTTTTAACCTTGGACAATGAGTTAAGATTGGGCTCTGGAAGCATGTTGGGGACCTTGGAGATTCCAAGGAACTGCTTGAAGCAGGGTCGTGCCTACCGCTTGAAATTGAAGGCAACAGTAGTATGTGTCATAACCCCATAGACTTCAAACTTCATTTTACTTCTTTGTCAAGAGTGAACCTTCCTGAACACAGAATTAAGGTATTAGAGGATCTTTGTTTTCCAAAATTCTTTATCTTCAACAGATTTTTTAAAATTTATTTTTATTTATTTATGCATATAAGAACTGGGGTGTAGGCCAGAGGTGTGGTGGATAAGAAGATTCACCAGAGACACAGTGAGGAGCAGAACAGGCAGACTGACTGAAATACACTGCTGAGGGGAGCAGTGTCGAGGCAGGAGAGGTCTCCTGTGCCATGTGGGAAACTCCCTGGCCGGGGATTGAACTCTTGCTGCAATGAATGCTGATAGCTTCAGAGGCTGAGACTTAACCCCTTGCGCCACCAGGGAGGCCCCTCAACTGATTTTTTTACCTACATGGTTCACTGCTTTTTTAAAAGAAAGCAAAAACTGTCTCATAAACCCATCAAGATGCATGAAGTCACAGTTGATTTTCTCCTCAGATAATGAATTTCCTTTTATTTAATTTGATATGCATCAATTTTAAAACATTCCAAATGAAAATGTTTAAAACTTTACTAAGGAAAGTTAAATAAATAATTATATACTTTAATAAAATTAAATCTCTAAAACAAGTTAGATTGAACTCTCCACAAAGGGGATATTTATCTGCTTTATGTATATTTACTATATTCCAGAAAAAAACTCCTTTGCTTAATGAACATTTGGAATGTCTCTTTAATAAAACAATAAAATCACATCTGTACTAGTAGTTACAAAATTATCACTTTTTAAAACCTCACATTTTATATTCATCACCATCTATCATTTGTACTCTTTATTAAGACTCTACCAAATGAAATTTTTTTGGAATAATTATTTACCATTAACTTTGTAGTATCTTTTCAGTGAAGTACCACCAGCTTCAGGAAGGACATTCACTTTCTTCTGATTTAATTTTTATCTGTGTCAGGGTTTTAACCTTGTTCTATTAATTTGATGACACAGTTGTTAATCCTATTAACATTTTGAGATTAAGAGCATGGTTTAAAACTGGGTAAGGGTTAGGAGGAGACACTAGAGGGCGTGCTGTACACATGGTCAGGAACTATGACCTTGAGCTATTTTGTTTCTATACAAATATGTTTTGATGGGATTCATTAAAGTCCTAAAAAAAATTTTATATCTGAAATTTATGATGTGTATATTCATAGATAGGCAGACTAATGTCTTTGCCTATAATCAAAGGCAAACATGCAATAGTATGAAAGTAAATAAACTCTTAGGTAAAACATTTTAAGTTATTTACGTATTTGCTTGGCATTTTTTGACTATGCAAACATTTTAACTAGATAAAGTGATAAAATCTAGATATAAGTAATGTACAGATAACTATTTCCGGCCCACTGCAGTATGATATTTCACTAGCTGAACTGACAATGTGATCCTTCAATAATTCATCTAGAAAAATTTAACTGTTAGTTAAATTTTATAGCAGGGTGTAAAGACTATGGTTCTCTGGCTATTAAACACAAGAGAGTCTTGGGCCCTCTTTGAAAGTTTTGAGGGCTTCATCATAATTATTATGTGCTCAGTACTTTCCTAAGTGGGTCACACTGAGAATTCTGGCTGCCTGGTCCTCAGAGCCATTAGAAGGTGGTCCTTGTGTATGAGCAACCTGCATTGGGGAGTTTATCTCTGCTCCACTTGAGCAATGGGATGGACAACTACAGGACACACCTAAAGTCCAGCTCACACCCCATTTAAACTGTCTTGATTTTCCACTAGTTCTCTGTTTTAGTTGGAAACCTCTTAGCTCTGTTGGAAAATAGATCAGCTCAAAGTAAAACTTGCACTATCATTATTATAAGTAGCCTCATGTCCCTTCTGAGTAAACTACAATCCACACCAGATGTGTCCTATCCTGAGAGGTGACCAGTTGGCCCGTGGAGGAAGAAACGCTTTGGGTCATTTTTCTCAGGAAGAGAAGACAGTTCTGGAAAAGTCAGCCACAGGAAATTGTCCAGCCCAACTCTGACCCTGAGGACCCTTTTCATAAGTTTGCTGTTGTCCACGTTTGGGCCTGCTTGAGGTCATGGCTGGTATCTGCACGCTCTTTTTCAACAAATGCAGGGGCAGATTTTCTTACTTCATGTTCCCCCTTGAAGTGTAATTTCTGAGAATAGAATGTTGCTAACTAATATTAATTACTTTTAAAATATCTTGAAGCTTCCAAGAATTTCTCTCTCTAATTATTTCATCTGTTTTCACAGCTGCCATTTTGTTCTTAAGATTAAGCAACACTTCATGTGAATCCAGTTACTTTCATAATTATGACATCATTATGGTCAAGACTTAAGTGGATTATAAAATATTACAGATAGCTGGTTGGTAACTAGGGAGACCTAGAAGCAAGTGCATCTTAATTAAGAAAGACAGCAAGAAGATTCATGTGACACTGAGAAATAGTGGAGTCAGACAGATGGACTTCAGAGTGTCAGGTTTGGTAGTGCTAAATTTAGACTTGGACAGTGTGCCTTAGATTTGTGGCCACAATGGACTCACTACCATGTCACCTCTGCTTAGATTTGCCCAACCTGTGACTGGCATAGTCAGACAACCTCTGGGGTCCTTGTTGGGTCACTGACTTGTGCAGCGAGCAAACTGAGGAGGCCGTGCATTGGCACGAACTTAGCTCCTATGTGGAGCTCAGCTCCAGGAAACAGTGCAAATGGTTCCCTGGACTTACGCAACCCGGCGGCCCTGTATGTGTCCTGTAGACAGACTTGCTGGAACTTGCTATCTGGCACCAGTAAGTTCAGGAAGGGAAAGAGAGTGTATCCCTAGTGAATTCTCCATAAATTAGGAGATGCATGGACTAATAGATTCTTCCACGAGTCAAATAACTTATTCCTGGTAGGTATTTTCCACAGTAGCAGGAGGCAGTCCCTCCTTCCTCTCTGCAAAAAAATAAAAGAAAAAAATCCAGGATGGAATGTGTAAGAGAAGGTAAACAAAAGTGTAAATATCCAAGTATATTATTTATGTCGTTTTTGATAGTAATTAATTTCACTAGCATTTCTTCTCTCCCTCCCTCCCTTCTTTATCTTCAATCATTCAGTCATTCATTTAATAAATGTAAAGGATATAATTCACATTAAAAAAATTTAAACATGGAGTGCACTTTTCTAAAAGTGTCCCCTTTGCAGGGAAATGTTTGCTAGCCATAGACAGAAAGTATAATGTTCTCTGATTTGAGAGATCAAGTACCATCAGGCCTCCCTCATGGCACAGGGGTTAAGTCTCAGCGCTATCAAGCTATTGTCAGCCACTGCATCATGAGTTCGCTCCCAAGCCAGGGAGCTGACCTACATATTGGCACAGCAGACCTCTCCTGTCCACCCGCTGCTCCCCTCAGCAGTGTATTTCAGTAGACCTGCCCGTTCTGCTCCCCGCTCTCTCTCTGGTGAATCCTCTCACTCCCTGCACCTCTAGCCTGCCCCCCAGTTCTTGTATGCCTCAATAATTGAAAATAAATCTTTGAAAAAAGAGACCAAGTGCCATCAAAAACCCCACCATGCTGTGCACACTGAACCTCTGTATCCTCATCTAAAAATGAGAAATAATTGAAAGAAATAATCCCAATGGTAATTCCCAGCTCTAAAGGTCTGCAATTGTTATTTGCTTTTTCTCTTCAATTAAAGAACATTACAACCACTCTCTTATCTCTCTTACAGAGTTGTTGAACTGGTCACATTAGTTAATACAAATGAAAATGTTTTACAAGCCATGGAGAGCAATGTAATTAGGAGATAGAAGACTCCAGCTCTGTTCCTGACCTGCAACGAAGAAAAAGCATCAGCAGACAACCTCTGAAGGAAGAAGGGAGCACTCTATGTCCGGGTCACTTTTAAGAGTTGTTAACTGCTTCTGGTTGTCTGGCACTACCTCCTGTTGCTGTCTGGCCTTCAGACTGTGGCCGGGCTGCTGCAGCATCATCTCAGCAGCCCCACCTGTGAGCACCTCCAGCTTCAGGGAGATGGATCCTGCCCGCTGCTTGCAGCTGCCTCAAGCTCCGGGCACTGTTCACGGCGCCATCTTGGACGAGCAGCCTTTTGTTTGCTGCTTGTAGACACTGTGGACACAATCTGGGGTGAGAGAACTGGCCACTTGTGGCCTTAGAGACTCTTTGTTTCACCTGTTTGTCAAATAAACCCCGTTGTTGTTCCCTGAGCCTGATTGGCCTTGCAATTGTGTATGTGGGTGAATGTGGCATTTGGCGCAATTGACTAGCAATTGTATTATTTTTGAGTATCTAACCCTTTGGTATAAAGGAAGCAGCCTCTATGGGCTCTCCTGCCTCACAGATTACTAGCAGGACAGAGTCATCTTGCCCTTCATCCTTTTAATTCTACCCTGTTCTCACCAGGGGTTCTTATTCTCTAAATCTTTATCTTCTCTATCCCAACCATTCCTACAAAGAGAATCTTTCAGGACAATAATGAACCACAATTATGCAATAAGAGGCCATGTAATTAGGTAAAATGTGGGCTTATCTTGTCAGTGCTCCCCTCTGAAGAGTGTGACAACATGGGCAGGTGGACTAGACAGCTAAAGGTGGGTGACCCAGAGCCCTAGAGAAATGGTGAGAAAGCGACGGTATAATCACCATAAAAAAAGGCAGGTTCCTTGCCCCACCTAATGAAGGATTGAGCTGAGTGGTGAGGAGAATCTAGAAAGAGACTGGAGAGAAGACTTGGACACAGAGAGAAGAATCTTGGAGAGGACACTTGGAGGAGGCACATGGAGCAGAGAGACATGTGAAGAAGTCCCACTTGCTTCTCACCTTTGGACTTGTACTGGGTCTTGGGGGACACAGAAATAGAGACATGGATTTGAGACCCATAGAGACACTTGGGAGACCCACATGGGACCCACGGGGAGGCTGACAATGGCAGCAGTTACCTTGATTTGTACTTTGATTTTGGTCCTTTCCTTCCAGACTTGCCTGGCCCCTTCTGCCCCTTTCCTATGGGTCCCCACCAGAAGATGCCCTAGACTTGTGGCCAGCTTTTTGGCCTCAGAAGTCCACTTTGGCCCAACTCTGTTCAGCTGGACCGTTTACCCATGAGGGGATGGATAACTTTGGGTGTTTTGTGGGAAAACTACTATTCTTTCTTCTCTCTATGCACACTATTCTCTTACAGTTCTTTGACATTAAGAGGTTGCTGTCTTCATGTGGCAATGACAGAACTCATTTAGAGGATACAGGTTTGGGGGATCCTGGGCTACCCCTCAGTCTGCCAATTGACAAGACCAAGTAATCAAGGGACAAAGGCCTGTGATGTGAACACAGGTGGCCCACAGGTGATCTGAAAAGTGCAGACAAGACATGTTACATGAGCCTGTGGTTTCCAGGCACATTTAAATGGGCCCAACTTGCTGGCCCATCTAACCCCCTGCAGCCTCCAGCGACCACCTTGTGCATTCACTCCCAAACAATATTTCCAAGTGTCTGCTAGGTGCCAGGTGCTTTACCAGACACCAGATATCTGCTCAGCCTTTTTCCTGGCCCTTGTTCTTCTGCCCCACCCTTAGATGTTTATATTTCCCAGGGTCTTGTTCCTGGGGTCAATGCCAAGGCACCCTCTTTGGCTGATATGTCCTAGAACCACAAACATGCATCGCCAGCCTTCTGCTGGCTGTCCTCTGACTGCATGGCCCACGGGGATTTCAGAGTCAACAGTTCTGCATCCAGTCTTTTCTCCTCAAGCTCACCCTGCCACAATCTCCCTGTCACCAGATCTAGACATTTGGGAATCGTTCCAGATTTTGCTCTCTCCTTCAATCTAGTGGCCAACCCAAGCAGACTGCCAAATGATGTATTGTATCTGGGCCCAAAGAATGTAAAGGCCCATGTGAATTAATGGCTTTAGAAGTGCTGAGATTTTTATTGAATAAGCTAAAGCATTTGGAAATCAGTAGACCATCAGAGCAAAAAAGTGAAGTTATACTTGATTAAAACTCAAGTTTTCCTTTAAAATCCAGCTATATAAAAGACATTGGCAAATGTGTTTCAATTTGGTTTTTGATTTCCATGGTAACCAGAAGCGTGAAATATCTTAAGTATCTGGAGGTACCTCCTGGACAGCAGTTATAAAAATTCATTCTCCAGAAGAGTGTACAAGCTCCTTTTGGGGAGATGCCAGTGAGTTGGGAGATACTGACAGCGTGTAAGGGTTACCTCCACTGGGCTTCATTCCCTGAAACCCTTCTGTTGGCCTCAAGAACTGTGCCAAACCTGAAGGCCATCCCCCAGGTCAAAGCTCCAGAACAAATTGGCCTCTAACTGAAAGACTCAGGGTGTTTCAGTGGCTGTCAGAGCAGTGCCCTGGGGGAGACAGCCTGTCAAGAACTGTCTCTTCAATCATCACAGTCCTGTGGGAGCCAGCAACACAAACTACCCTTGTCTTCAGGTTCAGGGGATCAAGGAGTATCCCTTGAATAGCAATTGTAAAAAGAGTGGCACCAGACTCATACAAGAGGTACAAGCCCGCTAGAAGTCAGCCAAAGGAGAGTACAAAGATTCACCAAGGCCCTGAGGCCTGTGCATGGGTGTACAGTCAGCTTTTAGAAGTCAGTTTAATTAGAAGCCTTCCCTTTAGGCAGCAGCTATGATAATAAAAGCTATAGGCCTTTTTTTTTTTTTTTTTGCAGTAAGACTGAACTCCTGTGTCTGTGGCTTCTTGCTGTGCCCTGAGGGTGTAGCTATTTAAGAACTCTTTCTCTGCAGGTTGCGGTCCTATGGGATCTGAGGCATAAGCCCAGTTGTCCTCCAGAGGCAGAAGATGCAGAGGTGACCCCTGGCAGCAGCTGCCAGACAAGAAAATATGCTCCTTTCTGGAAGATCACCTGGGAGTGGAGCAAGACAAAGAAAGGTAAGCACCAAAATGGGGGGGGGGGGATTGTCTACGGCCTCTGTCCTGGAGACCCCAGCTGATCCCCGCCCCTCTGGCCAGGGCTTTCAGGTTGGAAAATGAGTCTTCTTTTTTTTAATGAAGTCTGTTTTTCAAATAGCTGCTTCTGAGCTGGCCCTGACCTCAGCCCCTAGGGTAGGTACTTTTCAGAAGGGCCACTGTGTCTTCAGTGGTTTCCTGTTCAGTGCTGTGTCCCCCTAGAGTCAAGCCTGGTTGTAAGGTGTGAGTGCTCAGGCTATGCTTATTCTTGGGCTAGAAGAGAAAGAAGGGGGCTGCACCCCTGTATCTGCACTGTTGGAGAAGCATCACCTCAGGGGTAATGCCTAGGAGCTAGGCTCACAGTAAGAGTTGCCAGATACCAACTGAGAAAGGGGACTTTGTTCATTTAAAATAACTGTTTTATTTTTTAAAGGATACTGTTTGACTATTAGCAAAGCATATATATGTAGGTATAGTATGTATATACATGCATATATGAAATAAAACAAACTCTTTTGTAGTACTTGATGGTACTAATTTGTAGTACTTGGTTGCACATTGTATTGGGGCTCAGTTTTTACTAATTATGCCACTCTTCACCACCCAACTATTCACCAAATCCTAGACTCTACCTCATTCATTCATTCAAAAAGTATTTAGATTATATATGATTATTCACAGCACCTTTGTTCATAATAGCCTCAAACTGTGACTACCTAAATGTCCTTCAGTGGGTAGAACAAACCCCGGTACATCCTTTCCATGGAATACTACTCAACAACAAAAAAGGAGTGAAATATTGATACAGACAAAAACTTGGATGAACCACAAGGAAATTATGTCCAGTGAAAATAGCCAGTCAGAAAAGGATACATACTGTATGATTTCATCTATGCAACATTCATGAAATTCCATAATTACAGGGATGAACAGATAAATGATGGGTTAGGGGTGGGGACATGGTTATAAAGAAGTAACAAGACGGTTTGAATGTGTTGATTGTGGTGTCAACACTACTCATCGGATAAAATTGCACAGAGCTACACAGACACAAGTACATGTGCATGTATAACTGGTAAAATCTGAAAACACTGAATAAGGGTTCTTTCACTGTTAATTTTTTGGTTTTGCTATTGTATGTAGTTGTATAGAATGTAAATTTTTTTAAAGATTTATTTATTTATGCATACAAGCTGGGGTACAAGCTGGAGGTGTGGGGCAGTGAGAGGGTTCACCAGTGACAGAGTGGGGAGCAGAACAGGCAGATCGATTGAAATACACTGCTGAGGGGAGCAGCGGGCGAGGCAGGAGAGGTCTGCTGGGCCATGTGGGAATCTCCCCGGCTGGGCATCGAACTCGCGCCACAGCCACCAACAGCTCCACAGCACTGCGCTAACCCATTGAGCCACCAGGGAGGTCCTAGAATGTAAATATTGATGAAGGTTCAGTGAGGGGTAATAGGACATTACTATTCATTTCTTTGTAACCTTCCATGAATCTATCAACTATTTTTAAACTAAAAATTAATACTCACTTTAACTTCATGTATTAGATAAAGTAAAAATAAAATTAACATTAAAAATTAATATGTAAGAATTGTCTGCAATGTGCTAGGCATTGTCCTCCTTTTTGTTTTCCTTTATATTTGTGCCCTCCTTTACACCCCCATTGCAGTTCTGTTTTAGGCCTGCCCCTACACCTGTCTTTGGCTTGTCTCACCTACCTCAAGTTCATTCTCCACCCTCCTATCAGAAGAATCCTTTAAACCAGTGCTTCTTAAAGTCTTCCATACAAGTAAGCCACGTGGGATCTAGTTAAAGTGCAGATTTTGATTCAGTACAAGGCCAGGGATTCTGCATTTTCAAAACGCTAGCAAAATTGCCAGGCGATAGTGATGCTGCTATTCTTGGACCACCCTTTGAGTAATAAGGATAATAAGAAGGCGCCCACGGTATCCCCACTGCTGGTATTCCCTCCCATGGTATCCCCGTACGCACATCTCTTTAGCTGATTCTCAGTGTACTTAGAAAGTTCAGTCAGGGCATTGAAGTCCTTGCTCGGGACTGAAGTCTTCAATGACTTCATCTCCCTCAGAGTAAAATCTAAAGGGTTTACAATGGCTTACAAGACTCTTTGTGACCTTCCCCATACTGAAACTCTTTGATCTCATCTCCTATTCCTCTCTTTTTCTACCTCAGTTCTAGCTTCTCTGGCCTTATTAATGTTCAAGATGAGGAACGATCTTGTCATGGGGCCTTTGCCCTGACTGATCCCTATGCCTAAAGTGCCCTTTCTCCAGATGCCTACATCTTGAACTCCCTTCATTATTTCAACTTTGCACAAATTGCCTTTTCAACGTGTTCTAACTAAAGAGGCCTATTCTTTTTTTTTTTTTTTTTTTAAGATTTATTTTTTTTATTTATACCTACAAGCTGGGGTACAGGCCAGAGGCGTGGGGCGGCGAGAGGGTTCACCAGAGACGGAGTGGGTAGCAGAACAGGAAGATCAGAAATACACTGCTGAGGGTGCAGCGGGCGAGGAAGGAGAGGTCTGCCACGCCATGTGGGATTCTCCCCGATCGGGCGTCGAACTCGCGTCGCCGCTGCCAACAGCTCCACAGCGCAGCGCTTAACCACTGCGCCACCGGGGAGGCCCTAAAGAGGCCTATTCTTGTCTAAGATTGCAACCTTTACTCTCCAAGTCATCTTGACCTTCCTTACTTCCTCTACTTTTTCTTTTAACGTAACAACTATTGCTGAATAATAGAACATATAATTTGTTTATATGTTAGATCTATTGCTAATTGTTTGTGTTCTCCTAAGAGTAGGGATCTTTGTTTTATTGTTCAATGAGGGCCTCCCTGGTGGCACAGCGTTTGAGCTCTGCGCTGTGGAGCTGTCGGCAGCGTGCGATGCGAGTTCGATGCCCAGCCGGGGAGAATCCCACATGGTGCGGCAGACCTCTCCTGCCTTGCCCGCTGCTCCCCTCAGCAGTGTATTTCTGATCTGCCTGTTCTGCTCCCCACTCTGTCTCTGGTGAACCCTCTCACCGCCCCACGCCTCTGGCCTGTACCCCAGCTTGTATGTATAAATAAATAAATCTTTTTAAAAAATTATTCATTTATTGTTCAATGAATAAGTGCCTAAGACATTTGTTGGCACAATGTGTGTGTGTGTGTAATGAACAGAATTGTTTAGCACATTTACATAGCCTAACTCTGGTATATTTCTCCACACTGTCACCCAGTGTTTCCTTTCATATACTTTGTGTTCTAGCTGTCTTAAATTGCTAATAGTTGCATTGCTCCTTCGAGGTTTTCCTTCCACTTGTTACTTATCCTTCAATGTTCAGATTAAGAAGATTTGCTTATTTCCATTATCTGGAACATTCTTGATCATGCTCTCTTTTATTACAACATTCTGCCTGTATATAATTTTATTATTGTACTTGTCTTCCTTTATTTAAATAGTTTATTTACATTTTTAATCAGTCAGGGTCTGGACAGGGATCAGGAGGCACGCTCAGATGAAATCCTGAAAACAACTTTGTGATGGGAGTATTTACGGAATGAGGAGAGCTAAGGAAAATCAAGTACTGGATACAGGATCCCCATTGAGGGTTCCAGCTTTGAAAGAGGGAAATGCATTCATAGAGGAACTGACAAAGGTGCCACTACGCCAATACAATGTGTTCTATTGGCTGAACTCAACCAGAAGCCACAGAGCAAGGGAGCTCCAGAGATGCAGTCCACACAGGCCAAGTCCCTGGAGGCACAGAGTAAGGCAGGGAAGAGTAGAGCGTGCATCTGCAGGAGAGGGTAGCAAAAGGAGACCAACCAGCATGCAATGAGATTGAAGGTTCCTGAGGACAGGTCCATTTTTCTTTCATTCTTGTCATGCAAGCATCTACCACAGGAATTGGTTCAGAACAATCATTCAAGACATCTTTGTGGAAGTGAATTACAATATTCAGGAATATGCTACATACAGCTTAATATTTGTAGGAAGGTAGGCATTAAGGCAGGCAAGCTCTTTACTGTTTATCTTTGGTCCATTTTCATTCACTTTTACATAGTATTATTTTTATGTGTTTTTTGATATCATGTCTAACTTAGATGACAAAAGCACAACCAGGGCAGATTCTGCTGCAAAGATTAATTTTGATCATCCTGTTTTTCCTTCCCCTTCCCTCCCTCCCTCCCTCTTTCCTTCCTTCCTTCCTTTCTAGAAACATTGCATTATAACAATATACATGTTTCAGGTGTGCCTCATTAAAAATCAACACGTGTATACATTACATTAAGGTCACCATACAACTGATTCCTTTTACCTGATAAACTTCCCCCTCTCCCCTTTACCTTCTTCTGGTAACCACTAATTGGTCTTATAGTCTAAAAGTTTATTTTTGTTTTATTTTGTTAATCCATTTGTTTGCTTTGTCTATACCTCACATATGAATGAAATCACAGTGTTTGTCTTTCTCCATCTGTCTTATTTCACGAAACATAATACCCTCTAGGTCTATTCATATTGTTGCAAATGGCAGGATTTCATCTCTTTTATAACTGAGTCATAGTCCATTGTATATGTGCCTCTTATCTTCTTTATCCAGCCATCTGTTGATGTATATATCACTTCAAATTAGTTTCTAAAATGTGATAACTGGACATATGGGATTTCATATGATAACTGGACATATGGGATATCTATTTTTAATTTTTTGAGAAATAGCGATACTGTTTCCCATAATGACTGTACCAAACCTGCAATCTCACCAAACAAATCTCCAAACAAATTCTATATCCTCTCTAACATTTGATGTTTCCTCTTTTTATCCTGCTTTTCTGAGTTCAGTCTGATAGCTCCAAAAACAATGTCAACCTAGAAACAGAAGTATCCATTTGGGGCTATCATCAAGATACAAAGCATAAGAACCATAGGCATTTCAATTTTGATGCTTGATCGCCCAATTGTATGGTATTACCTCTAGAATCTGGTATCCAGTAGGCAATGAATAATGGCTTGGTGACTGCTAGAGTCAGGCAATGTAAATTTTTGAGGCATGAAGTAACCCAGATACTTGATATAATGATACAGATTCGTTCGGTCATGACCAGCCATCCCGGTTTGCCTGGGACTGTTCTGGTTTTGGCACTCGACCTCAATCCAAGGCAACCTGGACAGTCACAGTCAATTAAAAAAAAATTATTTCTCTTGATATAGCTTTATTAAGAGGTATTATCCCAAGATGATTGAGCTATGATAGTTCTTTGACAGTTGTCTTGAGTTTTGTAAAACATACGACTTTCTTTAGTGGGGATCTGATTACTTCACTGATTAACCTCCTGAGAAGTCCTAAGAAAAATCCTTTACTGCCAGTATCGCTTTACCTCATCATTACAAAATTGACTTCATCTAAGTAATTCCTCAGTTGTAAAATCAAAATGCACTCTAGTATATTTGTATATTTGTAGAAATAGCATAATTTTCTTTCCACTAATTTCCTCAAATTTTTGTATATCTTTCCAAACATTTCACTGGTCTTCTCTATACACTGCAAGTCCCTTGGTCTAATATTCTACAGGAATATTGTGCACACAAAATTATGGTACCAGTGGCACGTCTAATCTTTGTAGACACTAAGTGAGAAAATAGTTGAGAACAGTTAAAGACTTTTTTCAGCAAGTCTTTATTTATTTTATTTTTTCAATAGAAAATGGTTTAATTTAAAATATACAAATATCTCAGTATGAGGACTTCCAACGAACAGGAAGAGGGGATGACAACTAAAATGAATTTTCTTAAAAAAGAACATTCCCCTTCAGCAAGTCGTTATTCTCAGACTTTTGACTGAACTATAGAAACTTGATGTGCAATAAAACTGCCTAGTTCTTGAACCAGATAAATTCATTTTATTAGTGAGAAACATCATATAGATACTAATTTATGTATCCTTTATGTAAGTACAAGAAGTATTTAGCCAGTATATAGTATTCATAATTCATGGGAAATTTGAGGGGGGAAATTGGCAAATACATTGCTTTGAATCCTGGTAGGAAAAGTTAATGTGCTACTGAAAGAAATTTTTAAAATATCCAGCTACTAAGTATCGTAACAATATGGTAGTGCTTATTGGGTAAATAACAGTTTGCATTAAGATGCTGGATAAGCCAGATACCAAAATGAAAGTTTCCCTATGTGATATGTTAAGATAAGTAGTTTAATTAACTTAGGATTTAAATCATTATTAATTTTTATGATCTTGGCAGTCACAGACATTTTTGGTGCTAAAAGAAAATCATTTAAAGAATTAAAAAAAACAACTATTTCAAAAGTTAAGGAAAATTTACCTAAGCATCTTAAGTCATCAACACCTGAGAAAACTAATAATGAGATTTACCTGACCCTCTTAATACTCTTAACACTCAGGCACTCAGAAATTTTATATATCTCATTTATTTCAACCCTGTGATCTGAGTATTACCAATTCCATTGTAGGGATAAATAAAATGAGCATAAGAGCAGGTAAGTAAATTGTCCAATTGTTTCAAAACTGTTAAGGTTCTGTTACAAATTCTGGTTAACCAGAATTGGGGGCCTATTCCAGATCTCTTGTTTCTACTACATCACATAATTACCTTAAAAACAAAGTCATTTAAAGACATGTTGGCGCCTCCCTGGTGGTGCAGCGGTTGAGCGCTGCGCTGTGGAGCTGTCCGCAGCGTGCGATGCGGGTTCGATGCCCAGCCGGGGAGAATCCCACATGGTGCGGCAGACCTCTCCTGCCTCGCCTGCTGCTACCCTTAGCAGTGTATTTCTGATCTGCCTGTTCTGCTCCCCACTCTGTCTCTGGTGAACCCTCTCACCGCCCCACGCCTCTGGCCTGTACCCCAGCTTGTATGTATAAATAAATAAATCTTTTAAAAAAAAAAAGACATGTAAAAATACTATTCTGATGACTGTGTAGTTTTGCTTCTCTGTATAATTTCACTGTTTTTTGCTAATTAAGAGTGAAGTTAAATAAGAAACCTTATAAAGCATTATGAGATCTATTGAGATCTATAATAATGGTTTTTGTGTATTGTAAAGGTATTTGTACCTTTAGTGCTTGCTGAATGGTACTTGCTAATTTTGCTCATTTTGCTGATTTGCTCATTTATTTCAATTTCTGAAAAACTTGCCAAAAGTTGTTAAACAGGAACAATGAACACATTTTTAAAGTTTAGTAAATCAGAACAACATGGGCACATGCTAAGGATTAATTTGGAATCATTTACATATATGGCTTTCTGGGGGAGGGGCAGGAAGGAGGTGCTTGTTTTTTAAGTGCAGTAAAAGGAATGCAACCTATTTCTTTCTAGGGCATATGAGTGAATCTCACATTCTCACACATGGCTTTGTTTTCAAATTCTTGAAAGTGCAGAAATTCTTTTAATTTAAAGGTGAGCCCATGGAAAATCTGGAACAGCTGTAGAAAACTGTAGAGGAACTTGGTGCCACTGCTACTTTTTCAGTTTGCGACACCACCCCAGGGAGATCTGACCCTCAACTCAACACTGTTCTGAATTATCAAAGAGAGGCACCCCTGTCTCATTGCTACAAACAAGATTCTTCCATAGAATTGTCTTACAAGCTGCCTAAAGGATAGTGAGTGTAAAGAGGAACTCAGGCAACCCGGTAGACTCAAAGACATTCCAGGCTGTCCAAGGAAGAAGGCTCAGAAAGAGACTAAATTCAGCTTATTACATGCATAGTAAGACTTGGGAAACAGCCATATCTCGACATGCTATCTAAGGAACCTGGCAAAACATATCACCATGACTTTCTTCGAGGTCATGCAAAGTTTAAGAGATTTTTACTATCCCACATTCCAACATGTCCTTCTCTATCAATTCATTTCCCATGGTAGTTCATCATTCTATATTTATGGCGTTTTTATTAGCTAACAACATCTCATCTCTTCTTAGTAATTGTGCTGCTGCATATTTTTGGAAATTTTTCTATGGGCCTCTCCCAGGGACTGTGCAGTTTTATCAGTGTTGTGGGGCGGGGGGGAGTTTGACAATCCTATTCTTGAATGAGACAGGTAAAAAAATGCTCTTCTTAGGATTTCTGTTCTCAATGTCTAGAGGAAGGTCCCACGAGGGAAAACCAGATAACAAAGCATTATGTTGTCCACTGGTAAGATTTATACACTGCAAGTAGGCTAAGCAAGAGTAATCAGCTTAATCTAGCCATAAATAGTACGGAGGATGCTTCATTTCATTAACACAGCTTAACCAGGATCCATCAGGAATGTGGATTGAAATCAGTTGCACTGAGAGTGTCACAAACTTCACTGCCACAGGCATGACACAGTGATTCTTATTCTGGCCTCTCCCCCTTTTTTGGCCAATACTCTTGCATGGGTGGGTTGTCTCCCTGAATCTGTCTCCTTCTTCTGGCTATTTTGATAAAGCAAAAAAATGATTTGCAATAGCCCAGGAAGTCGCCTGAGTTTTGCTGGCAGCCTCTGAAGTAGTCTCTTTCCCAGGGGGAGAACAGGAGCAGCTTAGTTCTACCCACCCTGGAGAAGCCTGTCATTCAAGGCCTTGCCCCGCTTGACCTGAATGGCTCTCTCTGGCTCTGCTGAGCAGTGAGCAGGAACAGCGAGGAGAGCAGTTTCTCTCACCTGAAGGCTGGCATCCCTCACCTGCCACCGTAAGTGCTCAAGTGCTGCCCTCTGGAGGCACGTATGCCACGACTTGCAAGTCAGACCTTGTAGTCCAGCACACTAGTCTTCACCTGCCTGCAAACCTTACAGGTATTCCAGGGCCCGCGGAGAACCGGAGCCCAGGTCTGGGGGAGCTGCAGCCCTTTGGCCCCAGCGTCATGTTGATTGTTGTCCGTGAGCCTTTCCACAGGCCTGCTATGGAAACAACATCCAGTTTTTCAAAAGAAACCAGAAATGCCGATTCTTGCATGAAATTCTTGACTTTTCAATCTTGGCAGCTTAACTCAGCGAAGGCAGAAAAACAAAGAAAAAACATTGTGATGACAGCGCCACGGGTAATGCCTTGTGAAAATGAGGAAAAGTGTCCTCCGGACAGATCAAGCCAGGAAAGGAGAGCAGCAAGGGCCCGTGTGTGGGGTCAAAGCCGCGGCTCCCGGTGCCAGGCGCTGGGCGAGAGCGTTCCTGGCTGCCGTTGCAGCCTCCCTTGCCCACTGACGGGCACTTCTTAGAGGGACACCGCGCCCACTCAGACAGCCCTGGTGCAGCCAAGTGAGTCTGTACACGTCGGGTTCTGCCCTGAGCCTCGCATTCTCAGACTCTCGATGATGAGAGAGAGAGCTAGAGAGCCGGAAAGTCAACACAACTGCAAATCTACCTTTGCTAAAGGGCCATAACATTTTATTTATTTTTAATTTTTTTATATTTGTTTCTTTTCCGTTATTGTGTGTTCCCCGTGATTTATCTGCCACTAATTCACCCGTGAACCGTCACCATAGTCCCTTGTGCTCTTTTCTCCCCCTTCTTGAGTCCTTATCCTTCCCCTTCCTCGCTGAATGTCTCTCATTTCTGGTTGCCTGCTAGTTTTTCTTTTGGTTTTGTTGTTGTTGTTGTTATTTTCTCCTCTGATCTCTTATTTGGTTCCTCTATGTTCCTCCTATGAGTGAAACCATTTGATATTTTTCTTTTTTCTTCTGGCTCATTTCGCTGAGCATGATCCCTTCTAGCTCCATCCATGTTGCTGAATAACATTTTAAAATGTTTCCCCCTGGGTCCCAAACGTCCTTAGTAGTCCTTCATGGTGAGCATTGCATCAGTAGGTAAGTTTCTTGTTGACAGCATTTTTCTGAGTTTATTGCACTCACGTGTGAGAAGGATGTACTTACTTGTATACTTTTTTTGAGGTACACCTGGTCTATTGTTTTTTATATCTTCCCCTAACTGATTAGTTTGTGTAGTCTAACTTTATATAAATTATTTCTTATTCTTACGACAACCTGACAAGTGGGTACAATCCCCTCATTTTGTAAATAAAAATACTAAGAGAAGTAGTTTTCCCCAACATCAGCTAAGAAAAGGTCCTGGGTTGGGCTTCAAATCCAGGTCTGTCTCATTAGGAAGCTGCTACTACCCTAAGCTGACATAATGACCCTGACTTCTTCCTGAGGTGGTGAAGACTGTCTTTTCTCCCGAATGTCATCTAATGAGGGCCTGTATTATTCAAGCACGTAGTGCATAGTTATCTCCTATTTGGTGCCTTTTCCCACTGTCTTTTCATTTCTTAATAAATGAAAAACAGCTCTTTTACAAAGCAAAGGACGCATCTGTCATGTGGATAGCTTTGCAAATAACAATATCGCCAGATGTACACATCCCAGTGAGTGTTGCTCCTTCAAAACTCTGGGTTGCTATAGTGATTAGAGACTTATTCCAACAATATTTTCGTCAGTCACTACCTTCCTGATGCTTCTCTTTTGGAAATACCTTCAAAGACAGTTTACAAACCATGCAAGAATTTAGCCTTATCATTTCAGTGGCATTAACTGTTTTAAACTTCGAACGATAATATTCAGCTTCTCTAGCTACCCAGTTCATCAGATTTTACTACAAAATAACTTCTGGTGATTTAAAAACTTAAACATAGTCTCACTGAAGGAAAGTTTGCTTTCTTGAAAATGTTTAGAAGAATGTGCTGGAAGTTTTTAGATGGTCTCCAAAAATATTCTAGCCCAGTAGCACCATTGGTTAATTGTGTGACCTTTGAAGGGGACATATGATTAGACTGAACAGGTTAAACTAAATAAAGAGTTAGGGGGAAGTCCTCCCTGGTGGTGCAAGGGGTTAAGTCTCAGCACTGTGAAGCTATCAGCAGTCACTGCAGCACAAGTTCAATCCCTGACAGGGAGCTAACACACATGGCACAGCAGACCTCTCCTGTCTCGCCGACTGCTCCCCTCAGCAGTGTATTTCAGTCCATCCACCTGTTCTGCTCCCTACTCTGTCTCTGTTGAATCCCCTCAACCCCCACTCCCCCCCACATACACACTTCTGGACTATACCCCACCTTTTTTATGCATAAATAATCTTTAAAAAAAAAGTTAGGGGGAAGACAATGCCTTTTTTTCTTTTTAAATCTGTGCTCAGGGTCAGGCAGATTGGGTCCAAATCGTCCCTTTACCACTAACTTTATCTAACTTGGACAAGTTACTTAATCTCTCCATGCTGTACTTTTCTCTTTTGTAAAATAGACAAGATAGTACAGAAGCTAGTGTAGACGCTCCCAGAACAGTGGGTAGTATGGAATAAGTACTATTTAAGTTTTGGTTATTATTAAAATCATACATATCACTTTTTAATATCATCTTGAATTACAAACTTATCAGATAAGAATCATAGCAAGGCTCTGTCTCTATCCAAACTCATCCATTTCTCTATCTAAAATCATTTTATTTCATTTTATATCCAAAAAACCTACATGAAAATGGTGATGGCTGGTATGGGTGGTCTCACACTGATAGCCTGAAATGCCTGCAGAATATCTTGGCAAGAAATTCAGTCAACCTCATGCCTCTGAGACTTTAGGACAGGAACATAATCTTTAGGTAGCCTAGTCCATTTTTGATCAGGTGTAGTTGCTGCAAAGTCATCCTGATACTAAATTGAAATCTTTTCTTATTCGCTTTCACTGAAATACCCTGAAGTTTTAAGGAAGAAGTCTTATTTCTTTGGAGGTCATATTCTTCCATCATATTTTCTTTCAGGAAAAACAACCCAAGTTCCTTTAAACCATATCTCTTTGGACAAAGCTTTGTATCCTTTCATCTTATTTAATATCTACTGCTCTCAATAGAACTCAATTTTTATGATTCCTTTTAAGTGTAGCACCAAGTGTGCACAGTTCACCAGATATTTGAGACAGGCCTCTCCATACTTGATGAATTACACTTTTATGACTATAGCCTCAGAGCACTTCCATTTTATTTTAATTTAGTTCTTATTTTGACAACATGGTACACACTTTCTAAAATGCCAAAAGAAAGAACGATTCCTTATCTGTTGAAAATATCCTTCAGGAAAGAAGGGGGGAAAGAACTCGTTCTCAGAGGGAAGAAAAGTGAGAGAACTACTCTCTAGCAGATCTACATTAAAGGGATGGTTAGGGAAGTTCTCTAAAAAAGAAGGAACCATGGAACATCAAGAAGGAAGTAAGAATATGGTAATAAAAAGATTGGTAAAGCAATAAGCTTTCCTTCTCATCTTGAGTTTTCTAAATTATTTGATGGCTAAAGCAAAAATTATAACACTGAGCATATTCTAAATGTGTGCAGAAGAAATATTTAAGCTGATGGTATAGTCTAAAGAGATATAAAAGGAGAACAGTTTTCTGTACTTTGCCAGCAGACAGATTGATGACACCAGTATACTGGGATAAGATACGTGTGTGTGATGTAATGTTTAAAGCAACCACTAAAAAAGTTATCCAAAGAGATAGACTTTAAGGCACTACAGATAAATCAAAATGAATTGATGAAAGTATTATGTAAGCAGGGGAAAAAAGTAAAAAAAATGGAAAGAACAAAGAGAAAATGAAAAGTAAGCAGTAGATTTATATTTTATATATCAACATTTACATTAAATAAAAATGGCCTAAATAGAAATATTACCAAAGGCATCCTGTCTATAAGAAATTCACTCCAAATATAATGTTTAAGCAAGTTGAAAGTAAAAGGATGGAAAACAATATATCTTGCACAGGTTAATCAAAGGAAGCTGAATTGCTATACTTATATCAGATGACATAGATATCTGATATAAAATTGAGAAAAAAATCAGAGCAAATAAAATTGTCAGGGACAGAGAGAGTTGTTGTATAATAATAAAAGTGTCATTTCACCAAATCAAGGCAATCCAGCATCTCTGTGTGCCAAATAACAGAGCTGTAAAATATGGAAGCAAAAACTTATAGAATTAAAAGGATAAATAGAAAAATACAAAATTATAATTGGTGACTTGCCATCCCTCTTTCCAAAATTGATGCATTAGACAGCAAATCATCAGGGTTATATAAAAACTCAACATCACTAGCAACCGAAAGGATCTAAGCATCATTTATAGAGCACTCCACCTAACAACAGCAGAACATACTTTCAAGTGCCATGGAAAATATACCAAGATGGATCACATCCAGACCCATAAAACAAATTTCAAAAAAGAGAAAACAATTGAAGCTACACAATTACATGTACATGTTAATGTGCTCTCTGACAACAGAATTAAGCCAGAAACCAACACTAGAAAGATAACTGGAAAATTGAAACATTTGGAAAGTAAATAGCACACTTCTAAATAAAAGATAGGTCAAAGAAGAAATCTCAAGGAAAATTTTAAAAATGCAATGAACTGAACAAATATTTAACAACATATAAATTTTTTTTTGGACACAACCAAAGCAATGTAGAAAGGGAAATTTAGAATAATAAATGCAGGGCCTCCCTGGTGGCACAACGGGTTAAGCACAGCACTATGAAGCTATCCAGAGCCACTGTGACATGAGATCGATAACACTGGTCAATAAATTTTTACAAAAGTCATGTTACTGAAATAAAATTAGTCATTTCCTATCAATTTGTATGTTCTCAACACGAATATGACAGTCAAATTCTAATTTTGGCTCTAGTTTTTTTGTAACCTGCAATAAATGGATGTTTACATCACGAAATGCATGCCAATAGTAATAGGCCTACAGTTAATACCTGTAAAAAATCAAGTCATAGACTACTTCTTAGATTTCTTTGCTTGTCTCTTATACAGCTGTTCAGGAGCATCTCTGGGGAGTGACCAGCAGTAGTCAGCCAGCATTGTAGTGGACCATTTTCCCTGGTATCTTTGTTCTAGATGTGATATCTTGATGAAAACGTTCACCATGTTCATCACTAACCATACCACAGTTTTCAGGGAAGAAATCCAGATGGGAATGAAGGAAGTGGATCTTTAGAGACATATTGCAGCCAAGTTTCTGATACTGCATCAGCATGTCTTCTACTAGTTCCTTATAGTTTTCTGCCCTAACATTCCCAAGAAAGTTTGTAGACACTAGGCAAAAAGCATTCCATGCTTGTTTCGCATCACCCTGCAGCAAGTTGTTGAACCGGTCATCTCAATGCAGACGGAATGTTTGGGTAGACTATTCTCGACTTCTTTTGCTTTGCTATTCCACCGGAAAGAGGAAGAACCAAGCAGAAGTAACAGTCATTTTTGTCGTTGCTTTATGTGGCTCTCTCCACAGCTTGGGGACTGCAAATGGCATTGATGGTCTTTTGCCCTTTAACCACTGTGAAAGCTGTGTTGTACATGTGGCACAGCATATATGCGGGGCCCAAGGCTTGTCTTGGTCACCAACCTTGCATCCAAAGTAAAGGTGATAAGCCTTCTTCACTTGAGAAGTGATCCTTTTCTTCTGTTTGGAAAATGTCGCTTCCCCACAAATAGAGAAGAAATTGTCCATGCTATTAACACACTTTAGAGGCATTAGTGTTTTGTATTGTGCCTAAATGGATAAAATAATAACAGTTCTATGGAACAGTAGCTTAAACTGTCTCGCACAAAGTCTGAAATATTTTCAATGCTCAAACTTCCCGACAGGGCTTTATATAGTGCACTGCTGACGTCAGCTTACTTCAGCAGCCGCCTGGCAGTAGTATTGCATTGCATCAGAAAATGATGCAATCAAATCTGGATGATGTGTGCATGATGGTATTATACAATACGATGCAATACTACATCATTCTAGGCTGATTTAGGATGTTGTTGCAGTTCTACTGAATAAATTTACACGGTGAAACATATAAAATGAATTATATGAAATATCTTCAAAACGAGAGCTAATAAAACATTTTCAGGGTTATATTCATGTTCAGCACACCAAGATACAACAGATTAGGGCCTTTTTAAGTCAGTTATGATCTCACTGTTGACCAGTGTAACCAGCCAGGGAGATTCCCACATGGCATGGCAGACCTCTCCTGCCTCGCCCGCTGCTCCCCTCAGCAGTGTATTTCGGTCGATCTGCCTGTTCTGCTTCCCACTCTGTCTCTGGTGAACCCTCTCACCACCCCATGCCTCTGACCTGTACCCCAGCTTGTATACATAAATAAATCTTAAAAATAAAATTATAAGTTGTCCTGAAAGGCAAAAGGCAGTCTGAAGAATCAAACCAAATGCAGAATCACTCAGATACACCAGAAATTTTATTTATTTTTTAATATGAAATTAAGCCCCCCCTGGTGGTCCAACGGGTTAAGTCTCAGCACTGTGAAGATATCTGCAGCCACTGCAGCATGAGTTAAATTCCCAGCCAGGGAGATTCCCACATAGCGACAGGAGAGACCTCTCCTGTCTCTCCCGCTGCTCCCCTCAGCAATGTATTTCAGTTAATCTGCCTGTTCTGCTCCCCACTCTGTCTCTGGTGAATCCTCTCACCCCCTACACCTCTGGCCTACAACCCAGCTCTTGTATTCATAAATAAATAAATCTTTTAAAAAATATATGAAATTATTTTTACTGAAGTAACATTGGTTTACGACACTTAGTGTTTTAGGGGTGTAGGTTCACACCTTTTAAAATGTGTGTCACCACTGGCATGCCCCCAGTCATCGCACCAGTATCCCTCCTCCATAGTCCTCTTTGCTCCCCATCCCACCTCCTCCCACTCTGGTAGGCTCAGTTCTGCCATCAGGTATCTAGGGCTTGTTTGGTTTGATTTGTCTTTTCTTTTGCTTGGTTTCTTTATATTCCATACATAAATGAAATTATCAACTACTTATTTTTCTCCTTCTGACTTATTTCATTTAGCATAGTCTCCTCAAGGTCCATCCATTTTGTCACAAAGGCAATTTGATCTCTTTTTTTTTAAGATTTATTTATTTATGCATACAAGCTGGGGTGAAGGTCAGAGGTGTGGGGTGGTGAGAGTATTCACTAGAGACAGAGTGGGGAGCAGAAGAGGTGAATCTACTGAAACACAACGCTGAAGCGAGCAGTGGGCAAGGCAGGAGAGGTCTGCTGCGCCATGTGGGAATCTCCCTCGCTGGAGATCGAACTCATGCTGCAGTGGCTCTGGATAGCTTCATGGTGCTGCACTTAACGCGTTGTGCCACCAGGGAGGCCCTGATCTCTTTTTATAGCTGAGTAGTATTCCCTTGTGTATATATACTCCATCTTCTTTATCTACTCACTTATCATTGGGCATTTAAGTTGTTCCATAGCATGACTATTATAAATATTGTGGTGATGACCATAGAAGTGTTTATGTCTCTCAAATTAGTGATTTTTGTATGCTTTGGGTCGATAGCTAGGGGTAGAACTGCTGGATCATATGGTGGATATATTTTTAATATTTTGAGAAACCTCCATACTGTTCTCCACAGGAACTGGGTCAGTTTCTGTTCCCACCAACAGTGCACAAATGTTCCTTTTCCTCCACATTCTTGTGAACACTTGTTTCTTGTATTGATATGTGCCATTCCCCAGGAGTGAGTTCGTATCTCATTGTAGTTTTGATTTGCCTTTTCCTGCTGAGTGATGATGAGCATTTGTTCATGAGCCTGTTGGTCATCTGTATGTCTTTTCTGAAGAAGTTTCTATTTAGTTCTTCTGCCCATTTTTTGATTGGGTTACTTGTCTTCTTTTTGTTGAGTTATATGAGTTCTTTGTATGAGAATGGAAGTTTGCATATTTTGGATTTGTGTTTCTGGGGACACACTGGCGTGTAGCCCCTTGTGAGATGTCTGATGTGCAAGTATTTTTCTCTCACTTAGTAGGGTGTCTTTTAAATTAAATGATAATTCCTTTTACTGTCTAGAAACTTTTTAGTCTAAGGTAGTCATATTTATTTATTTTTGCTTTTGTTTCTGTTTTAGTTAGAGTCAAGTCCTGAAATACATCACCGTAGTTGATGTCCAGGAGTGTATCACTTACTTTTCCAAAAGTATTTTATGATTTTAGGTCTTATATCTAAGTCTTTAATCCATTTTGAATTATGTTTTGTGTATGGAGTTAAGTAAGGGTGCAGTTTCTTTTCTTTTTTGGTACATGGCTTTCCAAGTTTTCCAGCACCATTTGCCAAAGAGGCGTTCTTTCCTCCATTGTAAAGTCATGGCTCCTTTGTCAACGAATAACTGTCCATTTTGTTTGGGTCTATTCTGGGCTTTCTATTCTGTTCCTTGGTCTATGTTTCTGTTTTTATTGCAATACCATACTGTTCTAATTATCGTTGATGTGTAGTGTAGCTTGATGTCAGCTTTTGTGGTTCTTTTATTTTTCTTCTTTTCTAGCAGGATTTCTTTGGCTAGTTGGGCCTTTTGTGTTTCCATAGAAATTTTGTAATTTTTTTTAAGTCATTGGGATTTTGATAGGTATTGTGTTGAAACGTTAAATTGCTTTAGGTAACATGGCCATTTTAACAATGTTTATCCTTGCAATTCATAGACATGGACTATCTTTCCATTTCTTTTTGTCTTTTTTCATTTTCTTTAACAGTGTCTTATAGTTTTCAATATATAAGTCCTTCACTTCCTTTGTAACCTTTACTCCTAAGCATCTCATTCTTTCTGGTGTGATTGTCAGTCGGTGTTGTGGGTTTGTTTTGTTTGTTTCTCTTTGTTTAGCTTGGTGGCTGGTAAGGGAGTTAGGGAGAGTTGAAGCCCAGACTCAGTGACAGTCCTTTTGGGGACTGAGGCATAGGATCAACTCTGCCTCCTCACCTTTCTCTTTAGAATAAGCCCTGTTCACTCTTAACGGGGATTTTAGATTACAGGATCATCCTCCTGCGTCTCCCCTCTGAGGTGTGGGGCATGTGCCACCAGGTGTACGCTGCCAGACAATGGCTGCTGGATATTTGGATCCATTCAGGTAGTTCAGCATTCAGGTGGATCCATTCAGGTTCCCAGATGAGGTGGGTGGAGTCTCCTCCACCCTGCAGCACTGGCCTGAGTCCCACACTCTCTGCTCTTCTAACTGGGACAGGGCTGCTGTGGGCTAACACACAGAGGATGCTCTCACCTCTCTGTTTCCTCCCCTGGCTGGGCGCTTTATAGCTCAGCATGTCGCTTAGTTGCAGGCTGGCTGTGAGGAAGATTTCTCTCCATTAGTCCAGCCTGGGGAGTGGGAGGAGGACTCACACTTTCACTACTGGGAGTGGGCACCTTGTGGCAGATCTCACAGCAGATCTTTCTCTCCACTCAGCTGGCTTGATGAGGGAGGCCAGGCATTGGGTGCCTTGGGGCAGCAGAGAGCAGGGAGATCTCTCACTCCGCTTGCCCTGTTTAGAGAGTGATAGGGCTCAACCTCCCTCACTGTTGCTGGCTGGCAGTGAGTGGTGAGCTACTCTCTTGGTGTTCCTGATTGGGAAGGGTGCGGGGCTCAGTGCTCACACTGCAGCCAGCCAGGCTCACCGCAGCCAAGCCAACAGCTCCCATGCAGCACCACCAGTGTGCACTGCTCAATGAAGGAAAACGCTTCACTAGAAAGACTCTTGGTTTCTGCACTGTCCCGCAGTGTTAGGCCCTCAGCAGTTTCCTCTTACTGGATGGCTGCTGCCCTGGCCACACTTCTTTGCCTCTCCCCACTTTGTCTCCACATCAAGTCACCAACCCCAGCATGGTGTCTCCGCTGGAAAGTCTCCCATACTTGATGATGAACTTTTGAGACCTTCCTATTTCACCAGGTTGTGGGTGGATTCAGATCATGAATTTAAAATAGCTGTGATTATTATGCTATAGACACTGAAAAGTGTCTTATAGGAAAAAGGACAATATGAAAGAACACATATGTTTGTAAACAGAAAAACGGAGATTTTAGAAAAGAATTAAAAGGAAATGCTAGAGGTAAAAGCATGGAACAGAAATTAAGAATATCTTTGATGGGTTGATTAACAGACTGGTCATAGCCAAGGAGAAAATCAGTGAGCTCGAAGATAAGTTAATAGAAAGTTACAAAGCTGAAAAATAAAGAGAAAAAAATGAAAAGACAGAAAAGGATGCATGAGAACTGTGGGACAATTACAAAAAATATAACATTCATATAAGGAGAATGACTTATTCATATAAGGGGAAGAAAGGAACTGAAAAAATGGCAGAGAATTTTCCAAAATTAATGACAGACACAAAACAAAAAGTCAGGAAGCTTAGACAACTCCAACCAAGATAAAACCCCAAAATGTACACATAATTATGTTTGAAGTATAGAAAATCAAAGACAGAGAAATTCCTGAAAGAAATCAGAGGGGGAAAATACCTCACTTATAGAGAAAACAGGATAAGCATGGATACTGGCTTCTCTTCAGAAAGCTTACAAGCAAGAGGAAAGTAGGGTGAGATATTTAAAGTGTTGAAAGAAAAACCCCCATTAGCCTAGATTTCTAGACTCAGTAAAATTTGTCTTCAAAACTGAAGGAGAAATAAAGTCTTTGTCTAAGTAATAGTTGAGATCATTAGTTGGTCAGTAAGAAAGAAGTTCTTCAAGAGAAAAGGAAAATTATTAGAAACTCAGAAATACATAAAGAAGACATTAGAGAGGAACAAATGAAGCTAAAATATTTTATTTTTCTTATTCTTAACTCATCAAACAGATAACAATTTATTCAAAATAACAATGGCAATAATGTATTCAACGATGATGGCTTATGGATAAATGAAATGGGTGGCATTGCTGTTCCAAGGGACAAGCTGGGAATAAAATACATGAATGTCAAACAGTGTAGTGTTATTTGAAAGTGGTCTTGAATGAGTTATAAATACAAAGTCTAGGGCAATGACAAAAAATTGTTTTTAGATATAGTTGCTATGCTAAGAGAGGAGACAATGGAATTACATAAAATTCTCAGTGAAAACCAGAGGCAATGGGTAGAAAATAGTACATTACATGGTAGCCATTAATGCAACCATATCAGGAATCATTTTTAAATTGGCCTTATATCACATTCTTTTTCTGGCTGGGTAGGACCAGAAGCTGGAAGGCTGAAAGCTGACCACACTTCCCCAGTGCACCCCAAGAAAAAAGTACATCACATCAGACTGCTTCTTCCTCCACAGCTCCTGGATGTACTTGTAAGCTCCCATTTTGGCTTACTTGGTGACTGCCACCAGATGGAAAGAGCCCTTTCTTCTTTGAATATTGTGTGTTGCAGTAAAGACTAGCATACATGTCTGGCCCACCCAGACATGTGAGATTCACTTCTCTTAAAAATGAAATGTCAGTCTAGGCCTGCTATTTTTATCTCCCTTCTCCTCCTTTACCCATCCAGCCCAGAGCATATGCCAATTAAGAAGCAAGACTAAGACTACATTGAGAGTTCTTCCTTAGCAGTGAGTGGGACTCTGAAGTACTCTGAAGCCCCCTTCCCATGTACGGAATGACAAATTATGCCCTCTGGCAGCCCTTTAAGTAACTGGCTGCAGCCTCCTTGATCGACCACATCGTGATTTGGGTAGCATGGCTGCTGGGCTTCAGTTTGGTTTCCTGGTTTTCATGTTTGGCCAGGAGCTAAGGCTGAACCTAGGCTAGGATACTGACCCGATCTCCTAGTTTCTGCCAACTTTTGTTGTTTCTGGTACTTCTACCTTGATCATTTACCTGGGCCAAAACTCTGGTTAACCGGATGCCAGGAATTCTTACATTCCAGAGTACCACCTTCTTCCCCTTGCCCTCAGATCAGACCCTTCACACCAATGCTGACTCAAGTTTCACTTGTATCCCTGCATCTGAGTCCACAGGAAGACCTTGAACCTCAGCTGTTAGGATCTGCAGCCAGGGTGACTTCCTCTGCCCTGTGCCATCCATCTCAGCAAAATGTCTTCTCACAGTGAATGCCCACATAACCATCACCTCAGCTAGTATTCCTGCTTTGACAAATGAGTCCTTGTTAATGAGAATTAAGCCCAGAGCAGATCAGATTCACCACTCTCTAAAGGGTAAAATTGCTGACAAAGCAAGTAAAAAAAAAATTCTAGAACTTTAGTATTTATCTTAGTGGGACTTTGTATGAAAACTTAATTTTAACTGTTTAATAGTTTTGTCCCATAATATCAAACATTCGTCTAAGCTTTCATCTCAACAGATTATCTTCCCACAATTATAATTTTCCAGTATGTTCTAACATCAGAGTCATAAATAGTCAAAGAATAGGCATCTTATTTCAGAGCAAGAAAGGCTTAATTTATTATAGAAAACAAGTAGTAGTGACAAATACACAAGTATAGCGAAATAGTTTCCTGGGATTATAAAACAGAGAAGTACGTTTATGCCAGACACTCTGGAATCACTTTTGTAGCAGGGTGGGATGCGGGGGGAGGCGGAGAACAATTATCTAAAACCAAGATGTTCTGCGAATTAGCAGATAATGACTTGTAATAAAGCAATAATCAAATGAAGGAGGTTATATTATAGTAGTCCTTAATCAGATATTTCCTAAACAATTTCCTAAACTAAAATTTTACATTTATATTTACTCAAAATCATAAGCTTAATCTCTTTAATCAAACTATACTTTGCTGGGGTCAATATTAAATTTCATTTTTATTCTGTAGCCCACGTATATATTCTGGTTCTGTTTAATCCATAGTAGATCATTTACACACAAAGCCAGAATAATTTGTGTGTGACCAAGTCAGAGAACAATCCAAATTACACAAATCATTAACAGCAAAGGTAAGCCCAGGCTTTAGAACAATATCTTTCATCAGCTAATATCTTTCAACAGCTACTGTTTTCCTTCAAACCAGTATTTAGTCAAGTGAAAAGCACTAGCTAAACTAATCTACTGGTGGATTCCACCTTCTCAAGCTAACCCAATGCCTAGAATTTAAGGAAAAATCTATGAAGCACAATAATTTCAGACCAACGAAGATATGAGAGAACTGTGTTTCTCCTGAGGAGAAGCCATTATGCACTTTAAAGACTGTCTACCCATGCAAGGCAGATGGCGGATGGGACTGAAGCTTCAGAGCCCTTACTCAACCTCCAGGTTGGCTCTTGAGAATTAAAAATCAAAACTCACATTAAAAGCATTTTTGAAATTCTATAATTGAGCCCAGAGATTTGGATATAAACGTATCTGGACAACTTAGGAGGAAAAGAAGAGAGAGCCACCGTCCTCTGAGTCAAGGTTTCACCAAACAGATGAAAGGAATCCAGCAAGGCCCTCGATGTCGCTGCGCACGCTTGCCGGAGAGAAGGACTTTAATACAGGTTCTTTTTCATGATCCGAAGAAACTCTTCCTCGTTCACTTCCCCATCTCCATCCCTATCAGCTTCATCGATCATTTCCTGCAGCTCCTCATCAGTGAGGTGTTCCCCCAATTCACAGGCCACACGTTTTAGGTTTTTGAAAGAGATCTTCCCGGTTTCATCATCGTCAAAGAGCCTGAAAGCCTTTAGGATTTCTTCTTTGGTGTCTTTCTCGGCCATTTTCTGAGTCATCACGGTCAAGAAGTCATTAAAGCTGATTTTCCCTGTGCCTTCTCTGTCCACTTCAGAGATCACCTTCCTTACCTCTTCCTTCTTGGGTTCAAAGCCCAGCGCTCTCATGGCTACCCTAAACTCCTTCACATCGATGGTCCCACTACCATCAGCATCGAAGAGGTCAAATGCTTCTCGGACTTCTTGCTTTTGCTCTTCAGTGAGCTCAGGCTTAGGACTCATCCTTCTGTTCTGGCTCGTAGAGGATGCATTTGACTTCCTAAAGCCGGAAGCCATTCTTCCATAGCAGTCGTTACCTCAACGGTGCGGTGCTACTGAGGTGCTCGCGCTCGTGCTGGGTATCTCTCACACTGATGATTCCCTGCAGTTAACCCCTTTTCTTCTGCTGTTGCTCACTAGGCTAGCCACGTCTCTGAGACCGTGTTTACATTAAAATCTGCAGTTTCCTTAGTTATTATACAGTTTCCATGAACTGAAACCTGAGCTGGAAAGGACTTCTGTAGCCATCGTTGTCTTCTATGATTGATGCACTAGCATGTGCTATACTTTTAAGACTATTTGTTGGTATCATAGGATCCTTTTTCTAGGGTTATTTGGAGGTGGTTCTTCGTTCTTTTTCTATGCTAATTAAGAGAACTTCTTGGTCTGTTACCTAGGGGTAAATATAGTATAATCAAGTGCACTTGATATTAAATATAGAAAAGAAAAATATTAAAAGTCACACCATGTGTTCCACTTTACATAAATGGAAAACAGATAAAATGGAAAAACTTATGTATAAGATTTGTACGAGTTTGTCTTCTGACATTATACTCAACAATAATGAAACTTTACTAGCTTATTTGGCATACACTCAAATATGAAATGTAATATCCAAATGTATGATTTATTTTCAGTGTTTCAATTTTATATACTCAGTGTAATTGCACCTGAACAACAGTCATAATTTAATTCATTAGGCTTTTGATTTGGGGGGTGGGGGGCTGAAATACAGCATTCTGGTATTTTTGAAAACTCTAGCAGCATATTACTGTTTATCATCCAATCAGAGCTGAACAAAACCCACATTCTGATTGCCTTCCTTTGGCAGTGGACACAGTAGGAGATGATGTAGGGCATACTGGGACTCAAATTGCCTCCTGAGACCAAAGGAGCAAGAGGAAAATGGAAACTTTTTAAGGTAAAAAGAAAAAAAGAGCAGCCATCAAGAAACCCATAAAAGAATTGCCTTTAGAATAGTTTTGTATTTCTTTAAATGGTTTACAAAAAAAAAAAGGCTTGCTTACTTTTTGACATTCTTTCCCAAATAAAGCGCATTTGTCACTACTTGATCAGTTATAAGAGAAGGCATTTTAAGTATTTTTATTGAAGAGTTTTTATGTCCCCAGAGTCGTGCTTGACACATACTTGGTAGACTAATAAATATTTGTTGAATGGATGAATGACAAACTTGTCCTAAAATATCTTCTGAATCATCAAAAGAAAACAAAGCAACAAAAATGCTAGAAGATTAAATTATGCTGAGTATTTCACAAATTCTGTTTTTTATAATTAGTGATCAAACATTGTTTGTATGACATGCTTGATTAGCCGTATTTCACTCCCTGTTCCAGCCCATATGTGACATAATGGGTGAGGGCCTGGAGGCAGGGAGTCTACAGGCCAAGGAACGTCTTTGGGACTTCCCCTCCTCCATCTCTTATCACTTGTCACAGAGAATGTCAATTCAAAAAAGTAGACTTTGACAAGTAGACCCTGCAGCTGCCCATCTTTCACACTGCAAATCCTCCTGCTTTCTTAACCTTAATCTTGCTTCTAATTGTCGTGAGTTCAGGCTTAGGACCTATTTTTGTTGGTTGAGGTCACATAAAAAAACCTGAGGTTTTATCTCAAATTCATGCCTTATTATCTCTGTGACCTTGAGAAAGTCACTTAAACCTCCTAGAGGCAATTGAGCATCTATAAAATCGGCACACTACTACCCCTTTCTAGTGGGGTTCCTGTGCGTGCTAAGTGAGCTAATACAGGAACAGTTCCCCAATAGGGCCACAGGGACCTAAATAATTGTTAAATTATTCAATCTAAATACCTCCCAGATATTGTGCATTTCTTTTGACCCCCACTCCTTTGCCCAAATTAAACCAAGCTATGATGTGTTGGGAAAAATTGAAGGATAGAAGCTGCCTTATATAGAATCACATTTGGGCCAAGCTGAGCTCAAAGAAAACTGTTGTCATAGTTTCCAGATGTGTGCAACCAACAGACACAACTGGGCCACCAAGAGCTCCCTTTGTAGGAAATAGTGCCCTCAGTCAGAGTCAGCACTTGGTTGGGAGTTACTCTGTGTTCATAAACTGTCATCTAATTTTAAAAGGGAAGAGAAATTTGCACTGTGCCTTGCATTGGGCTTGGTTCTCATGCTTATTGCATTATTTAATCCTTTTCATCATTTCCCATTTTGCAGATGAAAAAGAAAATGAGGCCAAGGAGAGGTCTGTAACATTTACAATGATAAACAGCAAATAGATGGTGGCTCTGGGATTTAAACCTTTGCCCAAGTCCAGTGTTAAAGTTCACCATATCATGCTGCCTTCTCCAAAAGTTGAGATTATTATCAAAATGTAGTATCACTGGGAAGATACTGATTCCCCCATCCCCAAACACACACATCTAATAATAATTAAACATCTTGCTTAGAAAAATTGAACAGAATTTTATAAGAACTTAGACAGGGTTCAGTTCTGAGGTGAGTCACTGAAAAAAAGGAGCAAAATGCTTGGTAATTACATTTGTTCATCTTCCATTTTCCTTCCCTTCATTCTTTGCAATCAGCTCTGCATTCAGCTTTCCCTTGCTATCTGAAAGTAGAATTTTCTTGTTTAGTATGATTTGGTAGATTATTTTGGGAGCCTGGAAATGCTCAACTTTTTTTCCATATAAATTGATTGTAATAGTATTCCTAGACTCCCCAAATAAACTATCCTATCATACCAGATAGGAACTTTGTACTTTTGGATCATAGGAGAAACCTGTACAAGTTGATGGGAGAGAATAAAGACAAAGTGCCTGTGGTTGCTGTTAGTGAGAGTCTATAGAATGCTTATAAAAATTAGCTTCATGTTTTAAAGTCACTTTGCAAGTTTTAATAAATGGGCCTAAAATAAAGTAGATGCCCTGAAAAACCAATAGATATGAGCATTTTGTTTGTTTGTTGTTTATTTGCATTTAAGACATTTGGAACTATAATGTCCTAGGTAATGTGCAAAGTCATTTGTTGATTATCTGAGATGGGGAAAGAAGATGGTTATTTAAATCTCATCAAGAAAATTTTACAGCTGGAAGGGGACAAAAGAGGTGCTGGAATTCCACAACAGGGTCTGGAGTGAGTTGAGACCAAGAGAAAGGACTCACGCAGCTTGCTTATTCTAATTATTTGGTTTTCCATTTGACTTGCACGGCATGAAAAAGGTGAGGCTCAAGAGTCTCTTAAAATTTAAGTTGTACTCAGCAAATTCCAGGTGCCACCCAAAGCAGAAAACATGCACAATAAAGTCTCTTTATTGCTGCCAATTTACTTTCCAACAAATGCAGTATATAGAAATGCAAATGCTTGACTCTTCTACATAAGCAGACAACTATGCCAGGATGATGGAGAGGTGACCCCCAAACCAACAATAACAGAACTATACTATTTATTCTTGAATATGTGGAACCATTTACAAGAAGTGGATTCAGCAGCAAAAGTTTTACAATCCCTGTGTTCTCTAAATGGGAATATGAAGTCCAGTGACTCAACTCAAGTCTTTTATTTTTTTTGGCAAGCCTAGAAAGGGACTTAAGTGTCTAGTCAAGGGCTCCATAATTTTTCTTTCCATGAATCCCAGAAATAAAGAAGAAAGAAGTACTCCTCTCAGATACAAAAGTAGATTGTGTTTTAGAAAAGAGTTTACCGACTCTGATGCTGCTTCTCAAAATTTCATACAAACACTCCTAGCAGCAAAGGATATTTAAACCATTCCCTGAGGAGCTAGGGAATCATTTGGAAGATGCCAATAACAAGTGGGAAATGTCTTTATAATCTTGTGTGTTATCTTTTTTTTTTAAATTTATTTATACATACAAGTTGGGGTACAGGCCAGAGGCGTGGGGCGGCGAGAGGGTTCACCAGAGACAGAGTGGGGAGCAGAACAGGCAGATCAGAAATACACTGCTGAGGGGAGCAGCGGGCGAGGCAGGAGAGGTCTGCTGCGCCATGTGGGATTCTCCCCGGCTGGGCGTAGATAGCGCGTCGCTGCTGCCAATAGCTCCACAGCGCAGCGCTTATCCGCTGCGCCACCGAGGAGGCCCTGTGTTATCTTTTTTAAAAGTTAATTTTGCCTTCTGCTTTATAGCACATCTGCAGGTTCTATTAAGGTTTTAAATGACTGACTATTGAGCAAATTTGATTCCCTCTTCCAAAATGCACTATGCTTATTTTGTGACTTTATGTGTACCCCAGGACATGACCAGGGACTAGGAGAACCTCACATGCTTTAACAAATACCTAATGTGGATCTCGAGGTTAAAAAACAAACAAACAAATAGATAAAGACTAATAATGTTCCCCTTACCTCTCCAACCAAGGTCCTCTCCATTTATAAATCATTTGGATTTGAGAGTCAGAGAAGAGGGAGAGGATGGAGAGGAAGGAAGATGAATGTGCTCTAGAGCTTTTTGAACTTTGAAAGGTAGAAGCAAATTAGATGCATCCAATGAAAGAATGATTGCCTTCTTCTCCCGGACAGCTGTCCTCTCAGGCCAACTGCAACACTGCTTTGATGGAAACAGGCTGAGAAAAATACACAGTCTACATTGATATTAAACTCAAAGCAAAATCTCGTGGAATTTATGATGCAGTAAGTAGTCTGCAGAGGGCTTGTAACAGGGTGGTCCCCAGGAAAAAGGGTGTGTCCCAGGTTCCCTGCCCCACCCAACAGAGGGTGGAGCTGAGCAGGAGAGATAAGAAGCTGGAGAAGAAGAGAGAGGATGGAAGAAGGAAGGAAGCAGGTTGGAGAGCCTGAAGAGGCCCAAGGAGCAGAGAGACATGTAAAGAAATTGCACTGACCTGGACTGTTTGAAACAGATGTGGGTGAGAGACCCATGGGGAGGTGACAGTGGCAACAGTGACCTTGATTTTGATTTTGTTCTTTTCCTCTCAGAACTGTCTGGCTGTTTTTGACCCTTTTCTATGGGTCCCTGCCAAAAGGTGCTTTAGACCTGTGGCAGGTTTTCGGGCCTTGCTTTGGGCCAATCCCGTTTGGGTGGACTTTTACCCGCAAGGGGATGGGTAACTTTGGGTGCTTAATTTAGAAACTATATTCTTTGTCTTTTCTGTATTATACACTAATTGTATTAAAGTATCTTTTCACTAAAGGTCTTACATGTTTTGTTTTGATGCGGCAGATGGCAGAACCTATTTAGTGAGGGCAGGTTTGGGGATTCTGGGGGTGCCCCTCTCCCTGCCCTGTAATAGGCTCACCAAATGCAACAGAAAATGTAGAATTGAGAATCTTGGGAGTGACTTAGCTGAATTTTTAAAATATGTTGTAGACTAAGCTCTTTGTTTACTATTTGATCCACCTTGTTTCATTCTCTTTTGGCCCTGGGACTTCAGCATCTAAAACTGACTTTGCGGGCCTCCCCAGTGGCGCAGCGGTTAAGCGCTGCGCTGTGGAGCTGTCGGCAGCGGCGACGCGAGTTCGACGCCCGGCCGGGGAGAGTCCCACATGGCGCGGCAGACCTCTCCTGCCTTGCCTGCTGCTCCCCTCAGCAGTGTATTTCTGATCTGCCTGTTCTGCTCCCCGCTCCGTCTCTGGTGAACCCTCTCGCCGCCCCACGCCTCTGGCCTGTACCCCAGTTTGTATGTATAAATAAAAAAAAATTAAATAAAAATAAAATAAAAAAAAAATAAAACTGACTTTGAGGCTGTTAACTGAGAGCATTTTCTGCTTATCCAAGGTGGAAAACTCAAGAGCCTGCAGGAGTGTTAGTAACACAGAACAAGCCAAGTGGTTTGCATATTAGGTATTAGCAGTGACCTGGAGAGTTTGTGCCCTTTTAAAATACATTGAAATTCAAGTTTAAAAACAAAACAAACAATGTGCAGGCCCAAGAAAATAGATCTTACAGAAAGCAGGTCAGGCAGAACTTGGCCTATGTATTACTTTTCATGCAATTTTTGTATTGGCTACTTCTGCTGAGTTTCAAAGCAGTAAAGAAACTTCTCAGAGGAAAGGACAGAAACAGAATTGAATTTTAGCCCAAAGCCCACTCATGCCCAATTACTTTGGTGCAACATAAAATATTTCTTGAAGGATAGATCATGTTATAGGACCGTTCTTGGAGGAAAGTAACTACTGCAAATGTAGCAATTCATCTTGAGTTTCTCCTTCAACTGGTTTGGAAGGAGAGAATCACACACTGCCCTCTATGTCCCTAGTCATTTCCCACCAGCACGCCTTGGGGCTCCTGTGATTGCACTGAGGCTGATATAGCTACAGTATTAGAAGCCACCCCAAAGTCCAGTGCCTGGCACAGTGAGGGGAACAGAGAAACTGGGGGCTGGCACCCCCTCCCACATATGCTGTAACAGCTATGTTTTCAGAAGTCTGCTCCCCAACTCATTGGGAATTGGAGAAGCCAAATGAAAGTGACAGTAGATGGTAGATAAAATATGCCTTCCTGATGAAAAGATTTGTATTAACAAATAATTCTGACAAGTGGATTTCAAATAAAAGTCAGTTCCGTGACTGCAATATACATTTAAAAATAAGCTTCTGAACTAAATTATAGTTCTACTACATTTCAAGGTTAGGAGTTGTGTCAGCAAACAAAACATCAAAGGAAACCAATAGGTCATGTTAGTGTCCTCTGAAGCAACAACTAGAAATCCCTTCATCAACATGTAATCATATTACAACTCCCTCCTGCTAAGCCCTAAATAGGAAAGGGGGTGCAATTAGGGCAGGAGGAGATGAAGTCTCCTTCAGTCTTTCCAACTGGCAAATGACCGTGCCCATGGAGGTTTTTCATTTAGATGTTGGTTAAACATCTTTTGAAACTCAGTGGGTTCAGCGCCCGGAGTGGCTGGCTCTGGTGCTTTCCTTCATGTTCTCCATTTGCTACTTTGCATCTACAAAGTCCTTTCCAAATTCCTTTGGTTTCTGGATCATTCTTATCTGAAATCCTTATTCTTTTATTTTTTCTCTTTGGCATTGGTCAGGGTTTCTTTTGCCCTGAATGCTGTGTGGGGAGCAAAGCTTAGAATGGAAACTGGGTTGCTTACTTATGGTATTGTTTTCAACTACACCTCATACACAGTGTTTGCCTGCCAGCATGATTTCAGGCCCCACTGCATTAGTGTGAGTCCATAGTTAGTTCATTTTAGACTCCCCACATCCTCTATAAACAGATTTCTTACAGGCATTTAGAAAAATAATATTTTAGGGATAACAGATGGCAATGAGGCGAGGGGGAAAGAGGAAGCAACTTAACTCTCAGATATAAACTTATACTTCAAACTCATCTACCAAGTTGGGCTGAAGCGTGGTAGGGGCTGGATACACATTTCACTGCAAACTTATCTTGGTGAACTTATCAAAATTATTTTATTTGTGAATCCTAAGAAATTTATAGACATTATTTAGCCTCTCTTTCTGCTCTAAAACTAATTTCCTAATTAGGAACATCTCAATTTCCTAACACAGTCAAATTTCAGAGACTGAGGCATAAACTATGTATTTTATGCTTACATACTGTTCAAAATCAAGGACAAACTGCCTTTCTGATTCTTTATGGATTGATTTAGAATACACAAAAGTAAATAAAGTTGAACTTAGCATGGGACACTCCAGAAATTTACAAAAGTAAGATAATATCTAGATAAATGGGGTAAGATTAAGAACATGCTCAGAAATTATATTTCTCACCTGAGTGAAAAGCAGTTCATAGAGAGATCTCTCTGGGACTATGGTCATTGCAGCTCTGCCAGAGGCTCTGGCAGCTCTAAAGAGAAGGCAGAGAAATTGCGTTTTAATTTTAATCTGAGATGAGCTATGTCAGTGGAATTTTGTGTCAGTCGAATTCACAGCAGAATGTAAATATATCGCTGGTGATGCTATGGTCCATGTGCTCAGGGTAGTAGGGTGGGGGGGACATGCCAATGGGC
Organism: Scalopus aquaticus; assembly: GCA_004024925.1. NCBI lineage: Eukaryota > Metazoa > Chordata > Mammalia > Eulipotyphla > Talpidae > Scalopus > Scalopus aquaticus. The sequence goes on along the minus strand of PVIJ01001509.1, from coordinate 1,019 downwards.
TCAGCACCCTGGACACCTGTCTTTGAATGCCAGCCCCAGCCACTACTAGTTCTGTGACTTCAGGGAAATGAAGCATCGAATCCTACAAAACAGAGTGGGAAAAGTATATTTAGTACATAAGGTTGCAGTGGTAAATACATGAATAGTACGTGCAGCATTTAATACTGTGGTTGGCCCACAGAGAGTACTCAGTAAATACGCTGCTTTATGGTTTACAAAGCACTTTTATATATGTATGCATTCGACCTCACTTGATATTACATAAAGCCTACCTTTTAGGTTTCATTATTCCCATTGTATTATTAGTGAAGTGCCTGAGGTCAGAGACGCCAGCCATCTTCCTTTTCAAAGAGAAAGGAGCAGTGCCAGCCACAATCCATCTTCTTGCTTCGACTCCAGTGTTCTTCTTTTAAGTTCTCCTTTGAACACAAGGTGGGTTCTTATTGTAATATCCAGAGAATTTCAGTTAAAGCTTTTTTTTCAGTCAGGTTTAGCATAACAGGTAAAGCCTGGATTTTTCAACTGGGCACACCTGGGCTAGAACCCTGGTCCTGCCACTTTCTGCTCAGGTAGTTTTCGCCAAGTTACCTCACTTCTCTGAACCTCTCCCTTCTTCATAAGGTGGCACAATCTTCCTGTTAGGTCACTATAAGCAGTTTGAAAGAATGTCCTCTTCAAAGCTCTGTCAAATTCAGTCACTTATTAGTTAATAGCTATCAAGTTTAATTATTCAGTTGGAATGTAGTTACCATGTTCTGGAGACTATTTCAATTCTCCTTAAGAGTTGGTGTGCTACTCTGATATAAAATATTTGTATTTTCACATTTTTCTCAAGTGCACATGGAACATACTCCAGGATTGATCACATATTAGGCCACAAAACAAACCTCAACAGATACACTAAGATCAAAATTGTACCAGCCTTCTTCTCCGATCATAAAGGAGTCAAACTGGAAATAAATCATAGAAAGGAAAAAAGAAACCTCCTTACCTCATGGAGACTGAAACCCACATTACTG
>PVIJ01001508.1:161933-196149 GCA_004024925.1 Scalopus aquaticus | reverse complement strand
AAACAGACAGAAAGACCTATTGAACCAAATAGAATACTCAGAATTAAAGCCGCATATCTATGAACAACTAATCTTTGACAAAGGAGCAAAGAAAATGCAGTGGAACAAGGACAGTCTATTCAATAAATGGTGCTGGGAAAACTGGACAGCCACATGCAAAAAAATGAAGCTAGACTACTACCTCACACCCTGCACAAAAATCAATTCAAAATGGATAAAAGACCTGGACGTAAGACCTGAAACCATAAAAATTATAGAAGAAAATATAGGCAAAATTCTACACGACATACATCTCAGCAAAATCTTGAAAGACACATCCCCCAAAGTGAAGGAAGTGAAGGACAAGATAAACAGATGGGATTACATCAAAATAAAAAGCTTCTGTACAGCAAAGGAGACATTAACCAAAACTAACAGACACCCTATTAACTGGGAGAAGATCTTTGCACACAATACAACTGATAAAGGACTAAATAACAAAAATCTACAAGGAACTCACACAACTCAACAAAAACAAAGCCAATAATCCAGTCAAAAAATGGGCAGAAGAGCTAAAAAGGCACTTCTCCAAAGAAGAAAAGCAAATGGCCAACGAATACATGAAAAAGTGTTCAACATCACTTATAATCAAGGAAATACAAATCAAAACCACAATGAGATACCACCTCACACCTGTGAGGATGGCACACATTAAAAATACAGGCAACAACAAATGCTGGAAAGGGTGTGAAGAAAAAGGACCTCTTCTACCCTGCTGGTGGGAATGCAAACTGGTCCAACCACTATGGAAAGCTGTACGGCGATTCCTCAAACTGCTCAACATGGAGCTTCCATACAACCCAGCAATGCTACTTTTGGGAATCTACCCCAAGGACACAAAAACACTAATCCAAAAGGATACATGCACCGGTATGTTCATTGCGGCACTGTTCACAATAGCAAAGGTATGGAAGCAACCCAGAGGTCCAAAAATAGATGATCGGATAAAGAAGATGTGGTGCATATACACAATGGAATACTATTCAGCATTCAAGGAAGATAAACACACGCAATTTGCAGTGACATGGATGGAATTAGAGGGGATCATACTCAGTGAAATAAGCCAGAAAGAAAGAGAAAAATATCGAATGGTTTCACTTATAACAGACTGTAAGGAAACCAAATAGGAGAGAGACACTCAGCGGGGGGCGGGGGAGGGGCGGGGAGGATAAGGGCACAAAATGGAGTAGAAAAGAACACAAGGGACCACGGAGATGGATCATGGGTGAATTGGTGGTGGGTTACCCAAAGGGAATACAAAATGTAAGACATAAATAACAATAAAAATATATTAAAAAATAATACGTGAGCAGCCACCTGATACTGGTGAGAAAAACACGTACTAATACGTGAGCGGACCACAGAGTGTTAATTGCTCTGCCTGGACTTTTAGATAAACTGCCAGACAAGATAAATAGGCTGTGCTATGAAATAATATTGACATTGTACCTCTTTTTATAAACAAATCCTGCACATTTCTACACAATGATGAAAGAGGTTTCCCTTACTGTGAAACTAAGGAAGTTTTAATGTATTTCCATTCCCTCATCTTTTCCCAAGCTCCTACACAGGCAAAGCCATAAAGAACTGAATGTATCATTCAGTAAAAGCAAAATTAAGTATTTTTTTTCTAGGGCTCTATCCTTAGTAGGGGAAGGGGAAGCTCAGTTACCTCCAGGGTGGAGTTGTGAACACTTAATGAAAAGTTAGCGTTTCTCTGAAGACTCAAGACATAGCTTCTACGAAACTGTGCAACTTGTATGTACCATCAAGGTTTTCATGTAAAACTAACACTTTTTTTTTAAGATTTATTTATTTTTGTATACAAGCTGGTGGTGTGGGGCGGTGAGAGGGTTCACTAGAGACAGAGTGGGGAGCAGAACAGGCAGATGACAGAAATACACTGCTGAGGGGGGCAGTGGGTGAGGCAGGAGAGGTCTGCTGCACCATGTGGGAAACTCCTGGCCAGCATCGAACTTGTGCCGTAGCTGCCGACAGCTCCACAGCACTGTTCTTAACCCATTGTGCCACCAGGGACGCTCCTAAAACTAAGACTTTAAATCACTGATGTCTGCCCATTTTTTTATTGGATTGTCGTCTTTCTTTTTGTTGAGTTGTCTGAGCTCCTTGTAGATTTTTGTTACCAATCCTTTATTGGTCGTATTGTGTGTAAAGATTTTTTCTTCCAATTAGTAGGGTGCCTGTTTGTTTGGGTTACTGTCTCTTGTGCTGTACAGAAGCTTTTTATTTTGATGTCAGCCCAGCTGTTTATCTTTTCCTTCACTTCCTTCACTTTGGGGGATGTGCCTTTAAAGATTTTGCCGCGATGTATATCGTGTAGAGTTTTGCCTATATTTTCTTCTATAAATTTTATGGTTTCAGGTCTTACATCCAGGTCTTTTATCCATTTTGAATTGGTTTTTGTGCATGGTGTGAGATAGTAGTCTAGCTTCATTTTTTTTGCATGCAGCAGTCCAGTTTTCCCAGCACCATTATTGAACAAATATCGAATGGTTTCACTTATAACATGAATATAGGGGAACCAAATGAGAGGGACACCCAGCGAGGGAGGGGGAGGATAAGGGCTCAAAAGTGGGGAGAAAAGAGCGCAAGAGACTATGGTGATGGGTCACGGGTGAATCGGTGGTGGGTTGCCCAAGGGGAATACACAATGTAAAAAATATAAATAACAATAAAAAAATTAAAAAAAAATCACTGATGTCTCACCTGGCCAATTTGAGAATCTCAGCCCTGCCTGTAAATGCAAACCCACAGGTGTGGGTTGGAGTCTTTATTTTTTTAAAGCTCACCAGTGATTTTCTCCCCCCAGCAGACCCCATCCTAGAATTGAGTTCTCCAAATGCACTGGGCGACTGTGGCCGGTGAGGGAAAAGCACACAGCCCATGGAGTCTGAGGTTTCCAAAGGACGCTGCATGCGATTTGTACGGCAGCAGCAAAAGTAAACACTTTTGAGTTTGGCAGCATCCCTCGTTTCACATAGAGTGTCCCAGTACATCATTTCAGAATCCAACTCCAACAATCTTAACCATGTACTCACCGGCCCCATTAAAACTTGTCTCCTTAGCATGTACTCCTTGCAGCTGAAGGGAAACCGAACATGTCATCTGAATATCTTGGACATAGACATGTTGAAGATCATCTCACACATGCACCCAATTACAAGTGAATATTGAAAAGCACAGGAGTCAGTGCTGGGCAGAACCAGTTTTGAACTCTACTTCTGCTGTTTCGCCTTGGACATATTTAACCTTATTGAAGTTCAGTTTCCTTAACTGTATTATAGGGTGTATGAAGGCAACATAACTTACCAGCTATTGTTATGAGGATTAAATCAGAAAATAACTGATACCAACTGTGCAATAAAAAGTGTTCACTGGGCCTCCCTGGTGGCGCAAGGGGTTAAGCCCCAGCACTATGAAGCTATCCACAGCCACTGCAGCATGAGTTTGATCCCCGGCCAGGGAGCTTTCCACATGGCGCAGCAGACCTCTCCTGCCTCACCTGCTGCTCCCCTCAGCAGTGTATCTTGGTGGATCCACCTGTTCTGCTCCCCACTCTGTCTCTGGTAAATCCTCACACTCCCCCATACCTCTGGCCTGCACCCCGGCTCTTGTATACATAAATAAATAAATATTTAAAAGAAAAAAGTGTCACCACTAATTGCAAACAGGAGTCTTATAACCTAATTCTTACACTATCCTCTTTTTGAGAAGTAAATCTAAGATCAAAAGTAGTAGTACATTGTCAGTGACCAAAATAAATCACTTGATTTCTCTCAGACCCTTTTTCACACTGCAGATTTTCCTTTTTATTCTGAAGAATCTTGTAAATTTTTTGCTATCCTGGTAAAAAATCATCCTCATATTAATCATTCCATGGGTGTTTGGTTTATTCTGAAATATTTTCTTATATTTCATCTTAAAAATTTATTACTAAATGGAGGGTTGATTTAACTGGTGGTTGAGGTGGTCCACATCTTTGAGATAGGTGCATAAAATAATTTTGAAAAAATGTATGGAGTAATATAAATGCTTTATAATGCACTAATTTATGGATTCAGATGAGGCTGAATTGCCAAGAATGTAAATTCTACATGGGGAGAAAAACCAGATGGAATATGGACTTTGCTTTTCTCTAGGACAAATATTAGAGAATATGTAGATGACTGTGAATCTGTGTGTATGTAGATTCCTGCATTTGGGGTCATGGTATTGTAGAAGCTTCTTGATAAGAATGGTCTTAGCTGGGGCCTCCCTGGTGGTGCAAGGGGTTATGTCGCAGCACTATGAAGCTATCTGTAGCCACTGCAGCATGAGTTTAATCCTTGGCCAGGGAGCTTCCCACAGGGCACAGCAGACCTCTCCTGTCTCCCCGCTGCTCCCCTCAGCAGTGTATCTCAGTGGATCCGCCTGTTCTGCTCCCCATTCTGTCTCTGGTGAATCCTCTCAACCCCCACACCTCTGGTCTGCACCCAGTTCTTGTATGCATAAATAAATCTTTTTTTAAAAAAAGAATGGGCTTAGCGGTAAGGCCCTGAGCTCAAATCCTTTTTACCAAATGGACATTTACCTCACCCCTTTGGGGTTGTGTTTTCATTTGCAAAATGGGGTAAATAAGCCTTTTCAAGTTGTTCTAAACTACTTGTAAAAGCAAAGTATCTGAGGTGGGGTGTTCTGCAAAGGTTGCTATTAAAGGATTTGAACTGTACACACACCGTCAGCGTGTGACCATTTCAATATTTTAAAGCAAATTTTCCCAGTATGCAACTCTCCCAACTCCTCCTGTACTCCCCCCTTGGCAGATAGCTCTGCCAGAACCATCTGAGTTAATGGAGCTTTTTATAAGTTTAACTAAAAAATGCAGGTTTCTCAGACCTTTGTGAATGGGAGGCACAATTTTATATAATCTGACAAAGTTCTCTCTTGATAACAGTCATTAAAATAAAAAACTAATATTCTAAGTCCCGTTCTGTTTCTAAGTCTGATTCTGGCCTTTCCGTTTGATTTTGTGAGCTGATTTTATAAGACAGCAGTTCACTGAATTTCCAAGAACCCTAAAGTGTAAACCTGAGTTTTATTTGCACCAGTAATAGAACCTCCAAAATGCCACATTAAATTCTGTCTAAACTATGTCTTACTGATATTTTATAAAATAACACCAATACTCTAAGCTGCCCAGGAAGCTGTCAGTAATGGCTGTGCAATGACAGGGTCACACCTGAATTCTCGGGGGGCATCTGTGGTGTGTCCTGTGCCCCCACCTCTGGGTCTTGAAATTCATGGCCTTCCATCACTCCAGTTGAAGCCTGATCTCTGTATAGTAAACTTTCATATATAGAATACTCACGTTGACTTACATTGAGGTTTTTCTAATTCTTTCACTCTTGGGAGTCAGATTTCATCCTCTGAGACTAACCTATGAATAAATTTCTCTCCTTCCTCGGGACTGATAATAAGGTGTCATCTTTTCTATCTCACCTACCTGTTCATTTTGACATGTTCCTCTTTTAGCTTCAGGGAGATTTCTGCCATCACATTTGACATTTTGCAACACCTGTTCCTGCCATAGGCTATTGCTCTTCTCAACTTTCTCTAGGATATGAACTGCTTTGCTTAGTCAAATCTCATTACTTGTTCCATAACAGCCTTGGGTTGCCATTCGTTGTCAGGGAAGAATCTAAAGCTTTCCCAGTAATGCAGGTGAGCGCATGGTGAGCATTTCCTTCTGTCTGGCCTTAAAGAAGTCATCTCCATTGTGTTTCCTTATTGATCCTGTTGCTTCTTTATCCTGTTTGACTCCCAGATTAAAGTAACCAATTCCAGAGATGAATCACGAAATCAGATCTATACAGACAGATCTCACTCTGAAAGCCCTCCCACTATTGGACAATAGAACATGCAAATTATCTCAGCAGATATCAAATTTTTGTTAAAGGACAATTACGAGAAATGAGGTCAAGACAGCAACTGGCCACTCTGATTGTTAAAGGGCAGGGAGAGGGGCACCCTCAGAACCCCCAAACCTGCCTGTTCTAAATAGGTTCTGTCATCCGCTGCATCAGGAAAAAACATATTAGACCTTAAGTGGAAAAGAAACTTTAACACAATTAATGTGATAATACAGAAAAGACAAAGAATATACTTTCTAAACTAAGCACCCAAAGTTACCCATCACCTCGTGGGCAAAAGTCCACCCAAATGGGATTGGCCCAAAGCAAGGCCCGAAAGCCTGCCATGAGTCTGAAACACCTTTCGGCAGGGACCCATAGAAAAGGGTCAGAAACAGTCAGACAAGTCTGGGAGTTAAAGAGCAAAATCAAAACTAAGATCAATGTTGCCACAGTCACCTCCCCACGGGTCTCTCACTCACATCCGTCTCAATCAGTCCAGGCCAGAGCAGCTTCCTCACGTGTCTCTCTGCTCCTTGTGCCTCTTCTGGCCTCCATCCTGCTCCCTTCCTTCCTTTCTCTCCTGTCTTCTAATCTCTCCTGCTCAGCTCCACCCTCTCTTGGGTGGGGCAGGGAACCTGGAACACTCCCCTTTCCTGAGAAACCCCCTCTTACATGATCAGTGGCATCCCAACCGACCAGCCACAGCTTAGTATCTGACTCAGAGATGTTGATGAGAAATTCCAGGTTCAGAAGCAAAAAAGGCAATGGGACAGTTGGACATTTTTTTTGTAATTGAGATTTTGATGTGTTTTGAGCTGGACATTCTTGAGTCTCTAAATATAAATTAATGTCTTGGTGGTAATTAATAGTAAAATGGTATCAAGAATGTTTCTGCTTATGAATTGAAATTTAAAACTCAGTTAACACAGAACTGAAAATGAAAATACAAATGGTATACACAACAGATCCTGGAAGTGAATTATCAAACTTATGTACATTGTTATTATGGGTAACATTACTACTATGTGGTTAGTGATATATTTCCTTGTCAAATAATAAAGTTGCACAAAAAGAAGGAAAAACATGTGGCTGTTATATATTGCCTTTGGCAGATATTACAAATACGGGAACAAGATAGTACAGATATTTACCCATAACTGCTGTCTCAAGTAACCCCAGAAATTCTGCCAACGAGTGAAATTCTTCGTGGCAAGCTCCATTTTGGGGATAAAGTAATGAACTGGAGCTAACAGAAGACAAGAGGCCTTTAACATCCTTTTTCAAAGACACTCCTTTCTTAGTATTGTGAGTAGCAGGGAGCTGGTGAAGGGTACTCACTGCAGGGATTCCAGAGTCCTGAGTCCAAAGGGACCCATGTACCATTTCCTGATTTATGTGACGTTTTACACGTCAAAGTTAAATTTGCCAACAAGATATCTGATCTTCTAGCTGTGTTAGAAGTTCTGAATCTCATATTCTGACTTGGTTATTAATAAAATGATAACAGAAACCAGCCTCCCATCCTCACTGGTGTTAAGAACACAGGTGCTTTCTAATCCGGAAGCTTTCACTGTTCTTCCTTCTTTATCTATTGTCTCCCACCCACATGGTATCTTTTTCCATCTTCATATTCATTCATGGAACAATTGAGACATATTCTACAGCCCACATTCACTTAAAAAAAAAAAAAGGAAACTACCCACAGGTTTTCTTCCACACATATGCCTCCTCCCTCACCCACACAGGCAATGCCCTTACTCACTGCTTCCTTCAGCTTCCCTATCCTGTGCTTGTACTAATTTACTGCTTTTCTTTGCTTTTAACATTGATTTTTTTATTTTCTAACCATTGCTCTTTTGTTGCATTTAGCAACTTGCTTTTATTCCTGTTTAAATTTCTTCTTTTTTATCAGTTTGCCATAACATTTTATCTATGTAAATATAATATATTACAAATTTGCCTTCGGTAACCAATTACAAGCACTCTGTTCAAGGACGCTAGGTGCTAGTGAGATGAATCTCCTCCACCCTTTCCCAAATAGCCTCAAACCCGCACAGAGTGGTGAGGACAACAGACACAAAATAGCCACACGTGCCAGAAGGCTAGAGCTGGACAGTTGGGCTACACTAACTCCTACTCCTCCACTGCCAGCAACCAGATCTAATGGATAAAAGGTGACATTTAAGAATGCATACTTGGGCTTAAGGAGAGAAAAATACATTCTCAAATGTTAAAATGTAACGGGAACTAGAGGGAGAAACGAAATGAGTGGGCAAATGGTGGCATGAACTAGGGCTGTTTTCTGTAGCCAAACATGGCTTGGAGTTTTGTTGTGTATTCTTCTCAAGAAAAAACACAAAACAAAAAAGCAAAAGCAAAACTCCATCATCCTTTACACCACTCCCCTTCACTGTTTCTTCCGTCTCCACCCTCTTTACCTTTGGGTAGCACAGTTTGGTCATCCATGTCTACTAGTTTGTTTTGCTCTGTCATTGATCTGCTTTGTTTCTTTATAATCCTCACATGTTAAATCATATAATATTTCTCTTTTTCTGGATAACTTTGCTTCACATAAATCTCCTCAAGCTCTCTCTCTGTTGCTGCAGGTGGCAAGATCCCATCTTTCCTTATAGATGAATAGTATTCTGTTATATTTATAATCTAAATCTTCTGAATCCAATCTTCTATCAGTGGGCACCTAAGAGCTTGGGCCTTCAAGCCACAAAAGACAGAATACAGAAGTGAAAATACACTGGTGGTGTTGTGCTAGTTCACTCTGCATTCTGCCACACTCAGGAAGATGTCGAAATGTACCTATGAGTTTGCCAAACTGATTTTCCCACAGAGTTAGGTTTTCAGTCTGGCTTGTCTTGAAATACTAGTCTTAAAAGACTATTACTGATTATTAAAAGACAATATTAAGGAAGTAGATAATATAAAACAGAGATTAAAAATATATATTTTATATATTACCTATAAACATATTTATATATATACTTATGTCATTCTATTTATAAATGATATAGAATTGATATTAATAGACAATTATATATTGTATACATAATTACCTATGTTATATAACTTAAATTTAGACACAAAGGGTTTTTCTCACGAGAATTCCAAAAACATCCTTATTAATTAAAAGATTAGAAGGCAGCTAGTTGATAAACTTACCCCGGTTTTGTGTCATTTACTACACAGTGATAGGTAAATGTTCCAAACATCTGAACTCCCAAAATTCCATAAAGAAGTAGAAAGAACAGTAGGAAAATTGAAACGCTCCATATTTGTTCTCCTGATCGCCTGTGGGGGAAAAGGTAGGTTAAGGAGGTAAAACATGACCCCAAGTTCCACAAACTTTCCCCCTTTACTTACATGAGAACAGTGCTTACTTTAAAATATTTGTAATCCTGGTCCTTGGCAGTTCAAATCGGAAATAAATGCGGAAGGCACGGATCATGATAAGCGGCCGTGGGATCCTCAGCATGCCCCACGGGGACATCTGGTCAACTATGTCCGCGATTTCAAACACCTGAGAATTCAGAGGTGAATAAATACCTTGAGCTTTCCCTTTAGCACTGCTCATGGCGACAGCCTCAGGATGCGCCAACAGTAAACTTGACTGCAAGTTATTTTCCACCCCTATCAATTTCCTTTTGAGTACATTTTGAAGCTATCTTAAAAGAAATACAAGACCTAGTGGAGGGGCTGTTCATCTTGTTCAGTCCCACAGAGTTCATCAAGGCCTGGCTTTTAGTATAAAAACAAGTGGCAGCATAGGCTAAAGAATATGTATGCTAAGTCCTCCTCACTTAGGATGTTCTCTAGTGGAATAGTTTGCATATTTACAATAAAATAATGGAGAAAGGGTTCAAAATACTGTGAAAAAGATTTGTATCATTTACTAACAGGCAAATTGATAATGAGTTTGTAGATGGACAATAGATTTATTTTGTTGTGAAATTTTTAATGGCTATAGTAATTGAGTTGAATTAAATACAAAATCAAGCCTGAATGAACGCACGGGGGGAAATTCTGCTATTTTCTAACAAAATATCCTCTTTTAAACCCTTTGATATATGTTCCCTATTATCACAGTAATACATTTTAAAATTGCAACATGGTAAATTAAATTAACCTATACACACACACACACACACACACACACACACACACACACACATATATATCAATATATCTATTCTAAGCTGTTTTGTTTTTAGAATTTTAATTTTGAAACTGTTTTTTTATTTTACAAATGAAAAATCTCACCCATGTTCTTTCCTTTATAATGAATATATTTTTATCTGTTTAATAAGAAATAATTTCCTATAGTATTGGGCATTCATGTCTGATTCACAAAAACTCAAATATGACTGATAATAATCAAAATATTATAATTAGGCTATTATACAAATAACTAATAAACACTTAAAATAACTTAACGTTGTAGGAAATTTTATATTTACATTTGATATATACATATTTGAATTATTTCTATTCAATTCAAAATTATTCCCATTTTGAAAAAAATCCCTTTGTAATTAAAAGTTGGTAATTACCTGTAACACCAATGAAACCCAAAGACAAAAGACCATAAATCCATCAAAAACGCACCAGCGATCTTTCACATAGGAACTATCCCCCTAAAAGTAAACATTACAGGGCATAATCAGGCAAATGAATACTTTCAATAAACACCTGTGGAGGAAAGTCAAGTGTTAATTCAGAAAAATCCTTCCACAGTTTTATCTTACAGTTGAACAGACTTTCAAAAAGAAAGTCACAGACTTAAATACTTTCAGTATTTTAAACGGCATTACATACGAAGAAAATAATTTACAAAACACCGGTGACTTCAAAACTTTGTGTGTAAAATTTTAAATTCATGAAAAGGTAAAATAGCAGTATTCTTTTTCTCTTAGCCAAGATTCTGCCCCTTAAGCAACCAGAAGCCACCCTACTAAATAGGTAGTTCAAGGCTCTTGCTACAAGAATCAGGAGTAGTTGAGGTCAAGGCGAAGGCTTTAAGCCTGCAGGATTAACCACCAGGTGTGGGATATTAACCAGGATTTCACCCAAGTTACATTGAAAATGAAGAAGAAATTTGCCTTTATTTTCAAAGGTAAACATATATCGACTTTAATTTTCGTTGGGATTACATAGGTAATGCAAAGATAAAGAAGACATGCAACTTTCACTTGTTAATAGTGAAAGTATTCTGACATTAGAATGTACTTTATGATAAAAAAGGGCATTTAAAAAAACTTTTCCTTTGCAATAACAAAACAAAGCCCTGTGAGGTTAGAAATGGAAACCTTAAATAAAGAGCCCTTTGCTTTATGAGGACTACTCCATTAAGCCACTAGTTCTGCAGTAATCCAATCGTAAACTGGGTCACATTATCACTTCCAATTGAATCCTCTTAGAATGCAAAAACTAAATAAAATGATAGAATGTGTTGCAGGATATTTAGGAAAAAAAATATTTCTTGAACCGTCCATGCTTAGTAAGAGAGTCTCAAAAAGTTTCCTTGAGAAGTTTCTAGAAATATTTTATGTGGTTCCCAAAACCAACGGTATGATGAGTGCAGCGCCAGCAAGGCAGAGGGCAGGTTCTCTACAATCCGGGCAGAGGGGAAAAGGAAGAGTCCTGGACCCCCCCGGTGGCTTTTTCAGGCTTTCGATTCTCTTTCTGCGTTAGTTGTACAGAGGCAACCAGGTACAGGGCAGGCAGGGGGGCCGGGGACCAGGAGGTTGGCAGGCCTCCCAGGCCCTGGTCAGCCCTTACTCTCTCTGGGCTCTCTGGCATTCTCTCGTGGGCTCTCTGCTGCACCCCACACCACACGGTCCTCTGCCGCCACTCTGCTCTCTGCTGCCGCCGCTCTGCATCTGCTGTGTCGCTGCCCTTATATGTTCAGTCTCTCCAGGCCCAGGAGCACCCACTCACACACGCCCACACCCTACTTCAGGTGTCCGCCATCAGGCAGGCGTGTAGGACCGCAGGGGTCTCTCATGGATGGGACAGCGGAAAAATCCTGCTCATTCTTTCATTTCCCCTACAATGAGTTGCTTAGTGAAAGTTATCTGATTTAGTTAGGAGATAGAAACTCAATGTTGCAAACACCAGGGAGGCAGCTGCTTTACAGAAGATGATGTACACCAAGTGAAACGCACACACACACAAACACACACACACACACCCCAATCTCGTAGAGAAAAACAGGTACACGCCCAGACAATACATAAGGCAGAGTGCAGAGCCTCAGCTACAAGCTTGCCGGCTTCCTGATGGTGGCAGATGAGGAAACAGGTCAGGAAGCCCCAACGTGGGGCCAGGAACAAGCTTTATTATAAAGCAGCAGGAGACGCACAGGCGGCAGCAGCAGGGGCAAGCAGCGGCCGTCCCCCAGAGCTCCAGCTGCAGCAGTGGCCTCGTGGCCAGTGAGTATCTCTCCAAGAGGGGCCCTATTAGCTTTCATATGATTCATAGACAAAGCTGGCACAGGGCCAAGTTTAAGCCTAGTTCACAGAAATAGGTGTTCGAGCATGAGAACTAGACACCACAGTTAAATATTTACTGCCTTCCCCGCGTAAGGACCACATCTCCAGGCTACAGATTCTCTGCTGGCATCTGCGCTGGAAGGTTACGGCCAAAAACAACAGAGAAGCTTGGAGAAAACCATGTTTTCCCACTGGCCCCACACAGAGTAACTTATAATAAAGTCACAGACAGGGTGGGAAAGATGGGAAGAAGTCTATCGAGAGTTTAGAGAAAACAGTGACAGTTGCTAAATAAATGTATAAGTAATTGTATCAGGAGTAAGATAATCAACCAAATTTGCCATCCATGTATTTGAAAAGACTCACAAGAGAGACATGTAAACAAAGATTTGGTGACCAGCTGGCCAATGAGTCTACTAAATTAAGTACTTTGATCATTATTTGATTTAAACTTGGTGGAGAATAAAAGTGATTCTCAGGATGCCTGTGGTTATGAATATACATATACATGCAAATTAAATCTACAGCAAATAGTTTAAAGAGATTATGATTGTCTTCAAAAACCTCATAAAGCATCTGCTAATATATGTTTGCCTTGTACAATGCACAATTAACTTCAAATAAAAAGCAGTTACAACCTAAATACCATTTAGCCAATAGAAAGCTCTGCTTACTCTGAGCATAATATTTAATGTGCACAAAAATAATGGGGTGAAGATTATTTAAAGCTGTACTCTGAAGTTTTCCTTTAGCTGCTTAGTGTATTAAATCAATTCCTCTATTTGTTCACTCACTCACTCAATGTACAGAGAACAGGACTGCTCCGTCATTAATGTTCAAGGCAGTAGTGATACATCAGTGAGCGAAACAAAATCTCCTGCCTTGATATAATTTTACAGTCTCAGTTCATTTAAAAAATGAAAAAATATGCAGTACATATTATGTTGACAAGTGTTATGAAGAAAAATAAGTGTATATTTTCAAATGGACTTTTATTTTTAGAATGTGTTCTTTACTGGTATATTAGACAAAAAGAGAAAAACAGCACTCAGTCTAAAATAGCACTTGCTAGTTGAAGAACTAAGCATACCTGGGGTTGTTTAAAAAATGTAAAGAATCCCCAAAATGAAAACTAAATGTAATGGAATGCAACAGAGAACTATTTTTAAAACAGGAACAATTACAAGTAAATGTTAGACAGGGAAAAAAATAGTTAGAGATTTTTGGGTTTACCCGCACATAAGTAGGATGAGTTTATATGGTATTTTCCCCCAAAGAATATTATCTCTTTCTTTTTTTGTCACTAAAAAATGTTGTATGGATTTTTAATACAATAACCTCTTTTGATGCTCATAACTTGCTTGAGTCATGAATTAACATTCAGTAAGAAACAGGAGAATTTTTCATTATATTGTGAATTACTCAAAATATAAAACTGAAGATAGAGATATTTCCCAGGAGGGAACCTGAACAGTGGACCGAAGGTAGGAGAAAGTCTTACTTTTCATGGTGTATCCAACATGTGTTCCTCTACTAACGTTTATACATTACATTTTTTGAAGCAGATTTTCAAAACTAAATTTTTTAAAAGGTGAACATTTTAACTTTCACAAACTGTCAGTTGGCACCAATACTTGTCAGATTTGATAAATGTGGCCCTCACAAATTTTGTTCTTTGGATATACATATACACATACATACATATATATATATATATTTATTATTATTTATATCTTTTACATTTTGTATTCCCCTTGGGTAACCCACCACCAATTCACCCATGACCCATCTCCGTGGTCCCTTGTGTTCTTTTCTACTCCCATTTTGTGCCCTTATCCTCTTCCCCTTCCCCACCCCCACCCTTAGCGTCTCTCTCCTATTTGGTTTCCTTATAGTCCTGTTATAAGTGAAACCATTCGATATTTTTCTCTTTCTTTCTGGCTTATTTCACTGAGTATGATCCCCTCTAATTCCATCCATGTCGCTGCAAATTGCATGTGTTTATCTTCTTTGAATGCTGAATAGTATTCCATTGTGTGTATGGACCACATCTTCTTGATCCAATCATCTATTTTTGGACATCTGGGTTGCTTCCACACCTTTGCTATTGTAAACAGTGCCGCAATGAACATACGGGTGCATGTATCCTTTTGGATTAGTGTTTTTGTGTCATTTGGGTAGATTCCCAAAGGTGGTATTATTGCTGGGTCCCCTCACAAATTTTGAATGTAAAGCTATCCCTAAGAGGGTTGCTGAATTTGTGTGTTTTTTGTACTATATAACTTTGTTTGCTAAGGAAGTGGATCTTGCCAAGCTGACCTGAAGTGTGTTTTGAACATATAAAAGGATGGATTATTTTAACTCACTTGAAAGCACCAGTGGAGATCTCAAATTTAAAACAACGCTGCAAACATTCTAATTTCTAATTATCGCATATTACGAAAACTAGCTGAGCAAACCTTCTGTTACATAACGTACAAAATTATTTTTGAATTAGGAAGTAATTTTAGTTGCATTGCTTGGAATGCTTCCTGCCTTGGACTTCTCAGAAATCCACAGTGGCAGTCTGCCTTCTTCAAGATCACTGCACGCTGGAAAATATATCATGGTCAATTAACAGGCTTCTTTTGACTTTTCTGTAAAATAGGTGACATATTTTAATTCACTGGGCATAGTTTTACATATTACTTTCTGGTCTGTGTCTCCAGAGAATAGTCAATATTCTTCAAAAGCTTTAAATAGCAGTGTCATATAGTGACTAGAGGAAAGCAAAGATCATTAACAGGTTTTCCCACCTTTCAAAACAGTATTTTAAACCTTTTGCTCTTCAGCATTCATTGTTCTTCAAGCTATTCTGTCATCCTGAAAAGCCCTCCAGATCTACACCAGCTGTTTCCTCCACTCTCAATGAACCACAACGTACTCTGACCATCTTAGTTTACTCATCAAACAACAACCAACTGGTTCGTGAACGTAAATAACACTCATGCTGTGTAACTCACAGAATAGTCCTTTGTAAACACCATGCAGTTGTTAGATGAATTTCCATCAGTCTCTCCAACTGATCAGATCTAATTGTGAAGTTTGGGTCTCCTCCTTAAAATTTCTTTAAACCTATCATCAGGTGTTACACTGAAAAAAAAATTGTGTTCTTGATTGTAAATGTTTGAGTTTGTGTTGAAGATTAATAGTTCATTGAAATTTTACCCTGGGAAATCTGGGATGGTTACCCCAGCACCCAACACACAGCAGATATGAAATGATAACTTGGTCAGCACATAAGCCTTGTCTTAGGGAGCACCTGCAGACTGTAAGGCCTACAGTAAGAAGTAGTGCATACACCCCAGTACTTGTATACATAAATAAATAAATTTTAAAAAATAAAAAATAATTTTTAAACTTAAAAAAAAAAAGAAGTAGTGCATAAAATTTACCATCGCTTCCCTTCACCCAGCCATTCACTGAAACTACTAGCATTGGTCCTTAAGGGAAATGATTATTTGACTCCTTGCAAAATGATAATAGACTTAATACCTTCCAAGTTAACACTGGGAAACTGAGACTCTTTCCTTGTGTGGTCATGAAAGACCGCGGATGAGATTATGAAATGACTTCTGGGTATTTTCTGACTTAGTACAATCTGAATAAGCAGAGGGGATCAGGCATGCAAACAGGAAAGGGTCAAGGCTTATATAAGGTGTGCACAACAATGTAATTGTAAATACAACTGAACTGAAATTGATATCACATTTATCATGATTGGTAATCACGAAAGCTTTTTTACCTTCAGGATGGTTCAATAAATATAATAGAATCCAACTCTGAATTCCATTCTCACATTCCATTTTGTGTTTGACATTTATCAAATTGTCCCTTCTCCCATTTATATTTTTGAAGGCTCTTAACTGTAATTGATTAAAGTTGCTATGATTCAATTTAGAGAATTCTACTATTGCATGAATGTTTGTGACAACATTTGTGAGTAATAAACTGTCCCCTTTCTCTGCTTCCAAAACGTGTAACCAGAATCTAACATACATGAATGTCTGGTGGGGCTGCGGCAATGCTAGCACCTCAGCTAGGAAAGAAAGGCTTGATTTGTCTATTGCATCATCTGGAAGAAAGGCAGAGAGAAGCTTGAGGTTAAGGGCAGAAGCTTGAGCTAAGCCCCAGCAAGCTGGGGGCTGCAGAGATGAGTTATTCAAGAGCTGTCATTCAATTTTCATATAGGTAAACACTTAGAGGCTGCCAATCAACTATTCAGTCTAAGTGAGTAACTTCAATTGCCAAGCAAGTATTTAACAAGCAAAGAAACCAAACACATTAAGCTGAAGACATTTATAGGAATCTACTTTGCAGTTACAAAATGATGAGCACAGGTGTGGTGTCACGGCACAGGATTTATTGTTCGGGATTCCCAGGGCCCATCTGTCACTGTGCCTCAGCGTTACCATTTATTACTGCAGTAGTGCTCCGACGATGCATGCTCCTTTTACCGAGGTCTATTGCAGGTGAAAAATAGACAACTGAGAATTGTCTGAAGAATCGGTCTGCAATCCCTGGGATGCTCCACAGCAGACCAACATACATCACCCAAATGGCCCCCCAAGCCCCCAGGGGCGTGGCGAGCTAGAATGCCTCTCGGAACAGGAATTACTGGGAAAGCAATTAGAAACAGATTACGGGGAAGTGGGAATTAGTGGGCAGATAACTGCAAGTTTGGAGGGTGTTATAAAAGATGTGAAATCCTTCAAACAGGCGCATTCCTCCAATCATTTTTAAGACATTTCTTACCCAGAGGACTTTCTGCTTTCAATTTCTCTTTCTTGTAGTACACAAGTTTGTACTTCGCTGCCTCCACAGGGAACTTTCAAATACAAATCGGATGGTGCTGCTCTCTGATGTGAACCCCCCACATCTCTGCTGACCACAGAAGGAGATCCTCGCTGGCCATGCAAGGTCCTCCTGGGGCGGCCTGTCCTCTCTGCATCCCACCTGTGACTTCTCATTTTTAACCTTCTCCAAAGTACCAGGTTGGCTTCCACGTCTCTCGCTGTGAAACCCTTTATTTCCACCCCCCACCACACTGACCGTAAACCATATCTACTCATCCGTTGAGACATCACTTCACACTGGTCTTTCTTCAGGGTTTCTCTGATAGACTCAAGCAGAATTTTTCATTTTTGGGTGCCTCCTATACATTTTACAGACCACCATTGCAGCATTTTCAAAAAATATTGAAGACTTCTATCTGAAATCACACTACAGGAATAGTAACTATTTATATCTGCAAATATAATATCCCCTGGGTCTCTATGGAAACAGGAGAAACACTATAACGAATCTGCTGCTGCTGAGATTTAATGGTCCCTGAATCCTGCAGTGGAGTTGTTCTTTGGGTGAAAGCTTGGGCCGGCATCATCTAGCTAACTGTGCAGCACCAACTTCCTCTTTCCTGCCGTCCTCTTCCCTTCCTTGCCTGAATATTAGCCTGTCAAGGGACTAGAGCTTGCATCTACCAACCTGAGTCCATTTGATTCTTCTCACCAATTTTAGCCTATACTCTATGGTCCCCACTTCCCTAATACAGATAAACATTTCTGAATTTAGGAGGCATCTTATAACCAATGTCTTACTTGTCCTCTTACATCTTAAAATCCAAGTGTAATTAGCAGCACTGTTTTCTTTCCAAGGGACTTGTAAAGTGATACTGCAGCTTACAACTGATGACAGCAACTCAATATGGCAGTCAGAACTTAGCATGTTAGTTCTTTAGTTCCTTGTTTTTTTTTTTTTATTTTCTTTACATAAGAGCGTATATGCCCATTTTTGTTGGGTGCATAGAGAGCATCTGCCAGTGAATCACTAAGTTCTGATAGTTGAGTGTTATGTGTTTAAAATGCAGTCTGCTCTACAGAAATACTCAGGTGCTTTGTTATCTAGTGTTAGACGGATTGCGCAATATCTAGAGAAACCGCAATGCATTAGTAGTTTCTTGTTAAATGAGTGAAATACATTTCACGAAAATATGTTCTCTAAGTTCTCAGAAACTGACTGGATGCAAATGAGGGGGGAGTCCCTGCTTCACTGTTCCCAAGTGGCCAGCCACTCTCTAAGGACAGGGTTTCTGCTCTTTTTGTCCCTTCTCCTGGCACAGAGAGCACCATTGTAAGGCTCATTACATGTGAGCTGAGTTCTGGAAACGAGCTAAGCGCCCAAGGACTGATGAATGCGTTAGAAAGATGTCTGCATACATGCAATAGAACACTACTCGTCTGTGAGAGGAGAAACTTGCCATTTGCAACAACATGGCTGGAGAGGTTGATGCTAAGCGAAATAAGTCAGAAGGAGAAAGACAAATGCTGGATGGCTTCACTCACATGTGGAATATAGAGAAACAAAATAAAGGATTAGTCAAAACCAAACCAACAAAACCCCTAGAAATCTGACGATGGGTGGCAGTGAGACTCCAAGACAGGGGATGGGGCAGAGTAAAGTCAGAAGGGGCCCAAAGGACTAGAGGGCAGGATTGTGGGTACCTTGGTGGCAGGTGAGGTGTGGTGACATACAGCTAAAGAGGTGTGAACCTCTGAACTGCATAATGTGTTGTAAACCCAAGTTAGTTCAATAAAAAATAAATGTGAGTGAATCAAAGGAAACTTGGAAATTGTACAGTCCTTAAGAATATAATTCGTATTTACATTACACATACATCTTAAATATCTTAAAATGTTAGCATATTAAATTTACATTCGTATATTGTTTAATAAATGACAAACCACTAAATCAATAAAATTAGCGGGCAATTCTAGAAGGTCTCCTTCTAGTACTTTTGTACTGGTATTGAAAATGTACTATTTTTCAGTACTTTTGTTTTGAAAAATAAAGTTTCTGCGTTTGGTTTGTTGTAGATAATTTTATAAACTAGGCATTATTAGATCACATTTTTTTAAGCATCAGGTATGAATTTTAGGTATCCTGTAACATTACCAACTCAGGCTGGGAATAATTTTAAAGAGCTGTGAATGATGGATGGGCACTATATAATGGCCGACTTGTAGAAATATTTTATTTTGGGTTAAAATGGTGTTATGCAAGGAAAACATTCTTCAAAAAATAAAGACCAGCATTTCCCAAATTTTGACATATCACACATCAACTCACACTTACCCTTTCACACAGAGGACATATGACGTATTTGTGTTACTTAATAGCTAAATCTGACTGTTTCTTAGAAATATTTTAGTTGGAAATCAGTGCATATTAAACATTCAACATTTGAACAGCGAAAATATACAATGGTGTTCTAGACGAGGTGAAACATACTAAATACAACCTGATACATCATGGAAAATTAAGGCCCCGCACCAAAGGCAAAAAGATATAATAAACTACTAGGATGTAAATATAAGATAAATGTGCAAAATCTATATGAGGGAATCTGTAAAACACTTCTGTAAGACAGAAGAGCACTCTGGAAAGAATGGGAGGGTTGCCCCAAAACTGGACCAGGAAGAATTGTGTTGGCCATGAATACCCTCCAGCAAAGAAAGTTTAATACTTGCAGCTTTCATCACAAAGGTTTAATGATCCCAGCACACACAGAGTGCCCGAAATTTGAATAAAAAAATAACAACCTGAAAATGGTCTTTTTAGACATAAAACCACACTCAACCGCACTCTCAAAAGTGAAATGCAAATTAAACATCTAGACTGAGC
Source organism: Scalopus aquaticus (assembly GCA_004024925.1). Classification (NCBI taxonomy): domain Eukaryota; kingdom Metazoa; phylum Chordata; class Mammalia; order Eulipotyphla; family Talpidae; genus Scalopus; species Scalopus aquaticus. Next base: position 175,976 of record PVIJ01001508.1, on the reverse strand, counting down.
ATTTCCCACTCATCAGACTGGCAAAATCTGAAAGTCTGAAACCTATTTTGCTGTGATCATGTGGAAGACAAGTCACCTGTATACAACCCTGGACAAGAGTCATCCTGAACTCCACGAAATCGGAGAGAGCCCATCTAGCTCCTTCCAGATAGTCCAAGACTTTGCCCAGACACCATTTATTCAGCTTCTCAATATTCTACTGCATCCTGTTTCCCCAATCTCTAGATTTCTGCCCTCCTTAAAAGGACTTCCAGCTAGATAAATTAGAGATGCTGTGCTTGACTGATGTGGACAGGAAATATTATGAAACTGATGTAGATACGGGGGCCTGCCTGGTGGCACAGGAGTTAAGTCTCAGCGCTATGAAGTGTCAGCAGCCACTGCAGCACGAGTTCGATCCCCGGCCAGGGAGCTTCCCACATGGCGCAGCAGACCTCTCCTGTCTCCCGGCTGCTCCCTTCAGCAGTGTACTTCAGTAGATCTGCCTGTTCGGCTCCCCATTCTATCGCTGATGAATCCTCTCACCACCCCACACCTCTGGCCTACACCCCAGTTCTTGTATCCATGAATAAGTAAATCTTCAAAACAAAACTGATTTAGATGCTAACTAAATGCATGGGGTCATAAGCTTAAATCAAGCGCACACACTCACCCTGACAATGCCCCGTATGTGCATTTTGGCGATCATCTCGGCCGTGTAGAGGAACATCAGCAGAGTGTCCAGAGCGAAGGTCACGTACTGAAGCGGAGGGTAGTGCTCGAAGGTCATGGGTGTGTTCATGCAGACGGAGATGACGCTGATGATGGCGCAGATGCGCAGCAGAGAGTGCACCCACTGCAAGAGAGGCGCGGAGGGTTACTGCGCGCCCCCAAGCGTGCTCTGCAATCATTCCACTGCTCCTGAGTATAAACTATTTCACCAGGACAGAGAAGTCAAAGGAAACTCAAGTCTGCTGAGCGCCACAATGGGCTAGACATGTTATGTTTTAAGTGGTTTTATTCTCCAATCTAATGTTCACAAACACGTGAGGTCTAAGAGAAGTTAGAGACTTTTCTGCACCACACATTAGTAAGACCAGCGCTCAAACCTGAACCTACTCCAGGGAGCCTTCCTATGTCTGCAACGTGGGAGATTCTGATTCTATTCAATGATGTCCTTCCTCATGCAGAAACCCGCTGTGCTATTGTTTCTGTGCTTTTTAATGTGCTTCGAGCATCCACAATCAGGAACCAAATTATATTTACTGCAATTTCCCCGGTATCTATCACTGTGGACAAGCTTAGAACATGAGAAATGCTTATTAAAAGGAATTTTAACTACAGGGATGACATCTGAGAGGAGAAACCAAATAATGTTAAAAAATTAACAACAATCTAAGAAAATTAATTAATATAAAAACAACAGAAAAGGAAATTTAAAATGTTTCCCACGTGTAGGATTTTCTTGCTATTTGTATCTGACATGTAACATCCTTGTATAAATGACATATTTTAAAGCCTGAACTCATCTTTCATTTTCTAAAGATAGTAAAGGAACTTCATTTTGAATTTGGAGAACATGTTTTATACACATTTAGCCCAGGTAGGTCCTCCAAAATTATAAAAAAATATAAGTTTCTGGGTCTCCCTGGTGGCGCAGTGGTTAGTACTACACTGTGGCGCTGTTGGCAGCAGCAATGACAGTTCGACGTCCAGCCGGGGAGATTCCCACATGGCGTGGCAGACCTCTCCTGCCTCCCCGCTGCTCCCCTCAGCAGTGTATTTCCATCGATCTGCCTGTTCTGCTCCCCACTCTGTCTCTGGCGAACCCTCTCGCTGCCCCACGCCTCTGGCCTGTACCCCAGCTTGTATGCATAGCTAAATAAATCTTTGAAAAAAATTTTAAAAATAAGTTTCTGTACAATTCTAGGAGCGCAGAATGTATGTAAGGATTTTCCTTAGCCCCAACATACCATATAAGATTTAAAAGTGTAAATATGTATATGTGTGTCTGTGCATACACGTGTCTATATACAAAACACAATTGTCCACATATAGTACTTTATAATAAAGTTAATATTGGCATAAAATTATTAGTTGAATCTAGTTAATTAACTAGCATTCAATTCTCAAGCATGATTCAAATATGTCATTTATGGGTTATCCTGTATATATACGCAGTCGTGTTAGTCCTTTAATGTTATACGCCTCCTGAAAAAAAGATGTTTTAGTTTCATAATAGGTGGACTGTTAGCTAGGCAAGCCAGCAAGCACCCAAGATGAAAAATAGAAAAAACTGTCAGAACCTTGTGGAGAGAGATTCAGACACTTGTAGGCTGGTGAGTGGGTAACAATATTAATCTGACAGTTATATTTTCATGCAGACATAATGCCCCTAAATCCATACCATATAAGTCACTGATGATTAACTTTATTTTAAGGCTTGCTGTATTCTCCATGCAATTTGGAAGCACTTCAATAAACATCAGCGTGTGAAGGGAGCCCCATCTGGGCCGCCAACACAAAGGCTCTAATTACATGAAAGAGCTTCAGAAGATGAGTTCTTCCACAACAAATCTGCTCTGAATCTAGAGAAAGAATTCTAATTAAGCATTAGTCATTTGAGTCTGAACCTCCCAGGCACCTCGACGATGCTAGCTCCTCAGAAGGCCTTAGAGAGCGCTGTCTGCGTGAACACTAACAGCCGCTGGCGGGGCTGAGCTTGCCTCATGTAGCTCCTCAGAAGGGTGACAGGCCCCGGTGGTGTGGGGCTCTGAGGACACAGAAGCGGGAAGCCGTGGCAGACTCACAGCAGTGTGACCGTGGCTGCCCGACACGGTGAGTATTTCCACGCAGTCCCCTCACCGAAACATAACGTGAAAGACTTAAAAGTAAATGAGTGATATTTTTCTCTTTCTTTCTGGCTTATTTCACTGGGCATGATCCCTTCTAGCTCCATCCATGTTGCTATGAATTGCATGTGTTTGTCTTTTTGAATGCTGAGTAGTATTCCATTGCATATATGTACCACATCATCTTCATCCAATCAAAAGAGAGGGGAGAGCACAAGGGACTATGGTGTCGGTGCACAGGTGAATCGGTGGTGGGGAATCTATGGCGAAGACACAATAATGTAAAAGATATAAATAATAATAATAAAAGCAGAAGAAACTTACTGGCTTGTTAACCCAGAGGATGTCCGCGCTGTCCGACAGAGACTCGTCGGGCCCGAAGTCGGTGACTGGTTGGGTCTCCACCCTGGAGCTCTGCTTCCTTTTCAGCATGCTGAAGTTAGCTCTGCTGAGCGAGCGCAAAGGCACAGTCTGGGCAGGGAGAGAGAGGGGATGAGCCACTGAAGCTACCTTTCCCTCACCGTAAAAACGGAGTCCCCCAAATGCAATGCACTTGCAAGTCACACACTTGCAATGAACTTTTATGCTGCCTGTAATGAACACATGCAAATAGGTTTGAAAGGATGAGATAAAAATTAGTAACAAAAGCCTGGATTCCTTATTCTCTCAGTCTCCACATCTCATGAGCAATCTGCACGCCAGCGTAGGGACAGCTGATTTGGATGAGCTGGGGTGAAATGGCTTCATGGCTCAGGGTGAACACGTGGGATCAGACATTTTTTCGAGGTCGGTGTTGACAGACCTAGAACTGCCTCCACTTACACGAGGTTTGGGCCAGAATGTAGCTGGCCAAGCTCGATAAAATACTCAAATCTCTCCAGAATGTGCCCTGGGGTCACAGGACACTCAGAGACATCCTCATTCCCAAGTTCCCAAGTTATCCTCCCACCTCCCAAGTTATCCCCCATTTCCATCCTTCCATCCACAATAAAGAGTTGGCTCCAGTGCACAGCTGAACTCATGGTAGGTAGGGGCCAAAGTGAAGACAGGAGGCACTCCTCTCTAAGAGCTTGTCTCGTCTTGGACCTTGTTCCAGGTGATGCCGCGTCTCCTGCCCTTCCCAGCGCCTGTTCTTCTATGCCCTCCAGTCTACTCTCCATCCCGCTTGACTTGTTCCTGCGTTTCTATTTCTGTTCACTCCGCCTCCTGCTTTTGTCCTGAAGCCTCCCTGTTATCTATGCGGATCATCGAAGTGTGTTAGTTTGACACTCAAGGTTTCTAGTACAGCTCTGACTTTTCAGACAAGTGCCCCTTCCCTGGTTCTCCACACCTCTCCCTCTCCCTGAGTCTCCCCAGTATGATCCTGCCCAAGAGAAAAGATCCAGAGAGAAGGGGGCAGGACCTCCTCTAAATGGAGTCTATTTCCTTTTGTGGGTGCCGCGATTATATCAATTCTTCCAGAGACTCTGAAGTAAATCCAAATCACTTTGAACAGAAAGATGCGATGCCTGCTTGCCACTTAAATTTCCACAATTGTGAGTCATCTCCTTCCTGCAGTGCTTGTCACCTGTCCGTGGCTATTGCTACCACCTTCCACTGCCCATGAGCCCTTGAAGAAGGGCCGACAACATGTCAGACCACCAGGACACAAACAGCAAGCGAGTGCAGGACAATGTGAGATGTTAGGAGGTGCCTGATACCCCCCGAGTCCACAGAGAGACTTCTCGTTTGTGCTGGGTCTTAAAGAAGGGAGAGATGCTAACATTTGGGGGTATCTACTATGCTGGGGACATTTAGCAGTGATATATCATTTAATCTTTACAAGGGGTAGGAGAAACATCTTGTCTTTTATGCAAGTACAGAATTGCATTCTCCAGGCAGTTAATAACTTGGAATATAAAGGAAGCCTGGTCTGACCGCAAAGCCCAAGGTTGTGACTTGGCCCCTATAGACGCTGAGACTGATCAAGGGGTTTTTAGGGGTGGGGGAGCAAGGGGAAGGGTCCTCAGAACACACAGGCGTGGAAATGCTATATCAAGAAGACAAAGTCATTTCAGCAACAGGAGGGTGAACTGGTTCTCTTCTCTGCTCTCCTTGGAGCTAGAAAGAGAACCCCAACAAAGGACGATAAGCACCCCTCCGTCCTTGCCGGAGCACAAGATTAACAAGTGTTTGCAGTATGGGTAAGTATGCTCGGCTACAGCTTCCACAGGAAAAGGGAATAAGACACAAGCTCAGCACAGGCTAATTTTGAATCTGATTCCCTCTTATGTCTGTGCCGGTTGCGAGTACCTCAGTAGGAGCCTCGGCCGACCCTCCTATTCCCTGAAGAAATCAGGCTAATTGCCTGTAAGATGTGCTAGGTATTTCCAGGCTGCTTTGCCCTGGATATTGGATTTGAATATGGGCTTTGCAGGAGGCTGCACTAATTAATTTTATTTTACATAATTGGAGTTAGGGACTCTTGACATCGATATGTAAATATATGCAGAATATTCAAATGATGCTTGCTTCCTGATTTACTGTGGGGGAAACACCTGGTGGCCTCAATTTGGGAAGCCTCTTAAATGACAGTCACTATGTATCTAAAAACTGATAAAGAATCTTTTAGAAATCCTTCAAGATTCCACGATGCAAAGGAGGAAATAGAGCGGCTTCATAGTATTGTTCTAACATTATACTAGAAAATTTTATGAACCACCAGTGAGACATGTCTGCTGAGTCAGTGGAGACTTCTGGGTGGCCATCTATTGCTCTCAGGATCTGGCCATAATGTACAGTCTGAAAAATTTTGAAGAATAAATACAAAACTTTCACATATGATTTCCATGAACCTATTACTATAAATGCATAATACATGTAAGTGTGCAGATGTAAATTCGAATCCAAACCATTTTCGTTTTGATTATGGATTTGCTTAATTTGCTTAAGTAGACATCAGAATCCCTTTTTTATAAATCTCCATGTTGACTATAAACAGCACAATATAATGAATGACATTAGTTTTATCTCAACTGTGATATTGTGATTTGTAATAATATATAATTAGTCTTAGTTCTCGTTTCTGCCATAAAGCTCCTAAAACCCTTGAGTTTTTCTATGAAATGAGGGCATTAAGTTTCTACTGTTATGTTCTTGGGTCCTTTGGACCCCACTTAAGATGGCCACTGCTCCTCAGGAGAAACAACCAGGTGATTAGCAGTTTGGAATTTTCAGTTCCATCCCGTGACCTCTTGGGACGGGCGATTTGAACCCATGCCAATGGCTCTTAGTTAACGGTCATGCCCACGAAGCCGCCATAAGATACCCAAAGGACAAGGAGTAGGTTTTGAGAACTTGCAGGCTGGTGAACACCCGTGTCCCTTGCCACCTCCTTGGCCTCTGCATCTCTTTTATCTGACTGCTCCCAAGTAACATCTTTTTTATGATAAACTAGTAACCCAGTGATTTCAATGATTCTCTGAGTTCTGTGGTCCACTCTAGCAAATTAATGGAATGAGAAGAGGGTCCTGGGATCCTGTGACTCACGGCCAGGTGGCTGGAAGTACAAGGGACACCCTGTACTGCAACTGGCCTCTGGAGCCCAAGGAGAAGACTATCAGACACCCAATCAGAAGCACCCCATTGGTCAGAAGCACACATAACTGGCGTTTGAAGTGGGATGGAGTGATCTTGTAATATTGAGCCCCTAATCGATGGACTCTGACGCTCTCCCCTGAAAAACAGCATCAGAATTGAGTTGTGGGACACCCAGCTGGCGTCAGAGAGAACTGCTTGTTGGTGTGGGGACCCCCAAAACACATACTGGAATTGGGATCTGGGCACTTTTAATCACATTCGCCCTCACTTCACCTGCTTCAAAGTCCCCAAATCAAACGTGCCCAAGAAAACTGTTCAGACAGAATCTGGTTAATCCACACATACATTAAAACTTAACAAGTAGCTTCTGAATCACTGATGTTCTGGCTTATTTAATAACATTAAATATTACATAAAATATTCAAATAATAATATAAATCCAAGTCATAAAAATACAAAGAACACAAAATTCATTTGAGGCTGTTGATTGTAATAATCTTCCTTTATACACAGAAATATTGTTTGACACATTCAATCATTCACGTTGAATCAATATAACAGTGCCCCAAACCTATTATTCCCCTGATAAAGCCTGGCAGAGATATTTCGATCTCCTAGGTAAGCTTATTAATTTGATAGGAAATTGCTGCTGTGTATCTTAGCCTGTTGACTGCTACGTGTCTTTAACCCAATATATGTATGTTTTCTGTTTACAGAAGTGTCTCTCCCTAGGTAGAACACTGAATTTGAAAGAAAATATGGCTTCCAGTAGCTTTTTGACACTTATTAAAAATAGTTGGTGTTAAACAGCTCAGCAGTGGGAGATGGCTGCAGGGTAATTAGATTTATTGATAAACCTTTGCTGAGAAACAGCTAAAGGCAACTTAGGAAGAGACAGATGTTGGTTCACTGCCTCTTTCAATGGTTCAAATCCAGCTGTGTTCCATGATGGCAACGTTTTGCTTCTATTGGCATGTCTACCCTTTCCTTGGCCATTCCAACCCTCTCTCGATAAAATTAAAATGAATAGATTCTGTTTTCTGAGCTGTCAGGTGCTTGCAATCCTGAGGCTCATCTCTTCTTCTTGAGGCTCTCTTGGGTTTGCATTAAATTCTTGAATCCCCTGGCTTCTGAATTATGCTTTGCAGTGCGCCCTCCACCAGCTTGCTGGCCCGGGTGCTACTGTCTCTGCTTACCCCATCACCCTCTGTGGGGTTCTGGCTATTACTGAGTCAGGTGTCCAGGTCGCTTGGCCCTGGGGTGAAGGCCACACCAGCACCACATCACCTAAAGGTGAAGAGGCCATATGGACATCAGTCAGACACCCTTCTGCTGTCCCTGTCCACTCAATTCCCAGCTCCTGCTGGCCTGAGCATTTTGGTCCCTGCAGGGTCTGAAGGACATCACAAATCCTCAGGTTTTCTCTGGTCTCTCTGGTTCCTCAGGCCAGACAGGCCCATGGCCCCTTCACTTTATCCCGTCCCCGAAGGCCTCGCTAGGCCTTGGCTCTGCCTCATCTTTCATATCGGAAATCAGCTGCCTACGCACCGACCTGGTCTCTCCCGTCACGCAGAAAACCTCAGCTGGTCCTCTTGCTTCTGATTCGCTCCTGCAGGCAGCACCCCACCTCCACTACGGCGCTGGGCACTGCAGGAGGAGTGGGTGCCGAGCAGGGATGCAAAGGCACCCCCGAGCGGACCCCTGGCTGCCTGACTTCACCCTGTCGCAAAGAGACTGAGTCCCACCAACTTCACTTGCAAGTCCTTGACCCTCAAACCCACAGGCCCCGCTGGAGTTGGCCGGACACTTACCCCCCACCCTTCTGCTTCCTCGGCAACTTCTGCAACTTCAACGCCTTTCTTTCAGCCCTGTCTTTCTCTCTGCTGCCAACCCTACGTGGGTCCTTCCTAGCCCCGAACTCAAGGCACAGTCAGTCTGTCTGCCTGTGTGATTTGTCTGCTACAACAGAAGATTTGATGCTGGGGGAGGGAGTGTGGGCAGGAGAAACCCACCGCCCCAGCAGACTCGCAGCAGCCACTTTATTCTCAAAGAAGACCGAAGTCACTGAAGTATTCTCAGCCATTAGGGGTCACTGCCGCTGGCGACACGGCAGCACCAACAACCTCCACTTGCTCACTCCTGTGCACAGCCCCGGACGCCCAGCATGCAGGTGGGACCCTGGTCCACGGCTCTGCTCAGATGCACACACTTAACACCGGCTTCCAGCTCATGCAGAGTCTCCCTGCCACAGCGTGAGAAGGCAATTACGACAAGTCCCACAACAGGCCTCTGACTTCTTGCCCCAAGCTTCACTTTCATGCCTCTGGGAGAGCAGATCTTGCTGCTGCCAGAGGCTTCTCCTTTGTTCCTGCTTCCACAAATGCATTCATTAAAAAAAAAAAAATGTCCTAGCCATCAGGTAGCTGAATATGGATTTAGCCTGCCCAGGAGCACCACTCCTGAACGACCAGACAAAAGGTTTAACTAGCAGCGGAGCAGTGATGCTGGACAGAGCCTCTGACGGCTTGGCTCATTCTTCAGCCTCCATCTCCTGGTTTCTGCTGCTTTCACCACCTTATCGCTGGCTCCACACCGCCACCTTGGGCAGGAGATGCTGAGCAGCTGGCTCCCAACATGCCTCGGGATCAATCTGTGCCATCGGGCATCACGACATTAGCTCGACAAGACAGACTGGGGGCGACCTGGGCTTCTCCGACACCTCAGATACCTACACCTCCAATCAATTTAGAAGAAAATCATTTTATTTTTGTTTTATCTTCATCAGAAAAGAAATATAGGTTCATGCCAGGAAAATTAGGGGAAAAAAACCCACAGCATATGAACAAAATGAAAACTATCAGGTTTTATCTCTAGAGTTCCACGTCTAGAGTTCAACTGCTTTTGCAAAGTATGTGTTGAGCTCAGTCACTGGCCAAAGTGCAGCAGGCAGCATCGAGCAGGTAGCGTAATGAACAGGTAGGGCACTGAGCAGGTAAAGTGATGAACATGTAGGATACAGAGCAGTAGAGCGCTGATTGACACACTTTCTCCCATAGCATTTCCAGTCACTGCAGTGCTTACGCTCCACTGGGATATAATGATTCATTGACTCTCTCTTTTAGTATTTTATTTTCCATACACAATTTTTTCCAGGCATGTATGTATTTTCAAATGGCTGCTTAAACACTGTTTTGTAACCACATTTTTTTTTCACATAGCAATATCTTGTGAACATCACTCTCTGTCAGTAAGGCGAGTGCACAGAAGAAGTTTATGGTCAATAAATGCCACCTTCAAACGTCTGCGCTGACCGAGTCTTTCTCATCTCCTAAGTTCACTGATGTTCTTCTGCATGGAAGGCCTTACCAGGTAAACAGACTCAAGCAGAGCTTTCTACAGTAGGTTTCTGATGCCAAACTTATAGTTGAGAAATATATAACCTCGTATTTGGGAAAGAGTGGGTTTGAGGTTACCAGTATTTTGTTTGAGCATTGTCATATTCGTCCTTATTTCAAGTATTTCTACTTCTCTCTTTTTTAAATGGCCCCAGAACTCAAAACAATAAACCCTCAATACCTGCATTCAAACAAGAGTCTCCTGTATGCATGTTGCCATAAGCATACGTAAATCCTCAGCTGTCCTTCAGCACCACTTCAACACAGCGAGGACAAAGGGACTGCTTATTCCTAATCTTGAAACTGTCAACTGCCATTATTTCTGTAAAGTTAGACTGTCCATTCCGTCTGGTCAAATTTCCTTCTCATCAAAAGACATGTCCATTCAGAACAAATGAATAGAGCCCCACGCATTTTATGCCACATTTTTTCAGTACTATTTTTGTCTTATTTTCTGCTAGCCAGTTCCACCTCGCCCTCACCTGCCCTTTCTCCAACTCCCAGGACACAGCAGCCTCAGAGTCTTTGGTGAATGCATCTCTCTGCCCAGCAGGACCTCTTAATCCATCTCCAAAGGCTGGAACTCCCCTCTTTCCCTCCTCCTGGCCCAGATCATTTTCATCCCCTGCTTGGGGCTCAAGGAAACTGTGCCCCTCTCTGGCCATCCTGCTCCTCCCTCCATGGAATCTCCTCCTATAGCCTCCACGCCCACCTAGCATGGCGGAGCCACCCTTGGGGCTCCAGCACGCCCGCATGTCACCATTAAAGGTGCTATAATTGCATCTTGCGAATGGATCAAGAAGATGTGGTATATCTACACAATGGAATACTACTCAGCAATAAAAAAGATAAACTCATGCCATTTGCAGCAACATTGATGGAGATAGAAGGGAAGGAAATAGATAAATATTGGATGGTTTCACTTACATGTGGACTATAGAAAAACCAAGCAAAGGGTCAGGAAAGAGACAATACTTGTAAGCTGACCATAGATCTGAAGCATCCAGGAAGGGAGGGGGAGAGAGAGGGTCAAAACTGGGGAGGGGAGAGCACAGGGATGGTGGGGATGGGTCACGGGCCGTGGTGGGGGGAGAACCACGGGAACCACACCTGAGAGGAGAAATCAAATACTGGCCAGAGATGAACAATGATGTAAGAAAATAAATAAGTAAATTTAATTTTAATTTTCTTGGTCTTAATAATCACATGTAAAAACAGAACAGACAGTCCCTAGTCTAATGTTTCATAAAACAGAAAACAATTCTTAAACATGTGTGCACACACATCACCCCACAGAAAGGTGATGGAATGGTTTGGAAAGAAAGGCAGTTCTAGGCCTCCCTGGTGGTGCAACGGGTTAAGCACAGCGCTATGAAGCTATCCAGAGCCACTGCAGCATGAGTTCGATCCCCAGGCAGGGAGATTCCCACATGGCCCAGCAGGCCTCTCCTGCTTTGCCCACTGCAGTGTATTTCAGTAGCTCTGCCTGTTCTGCTCCCCACTCTGTCTCTGGTGAATCCTCACCCCTCCCCCATATCTCTGGCCTACACCCCAGCTTATATGCATAAATAAATAAATCTTTTTTTTTTTAAAAAAAGGCAGTTCCCATGGTAAATGGTGAGCTAATCAATTGACTCCCCCCCCCCCAATTACATTGACTGCCATGTAACAACAGTGCTTACCAAGGGCTGACCACCGGCCACGCCTCCTTAAGCATCACCTTTATCATGTCGTCCAGTTCTTGGAAGAATCTCACAGATGAGAAAGCTTAGGTATCAAGAGAGGCAGGATCTAAGTTAAGGCAATGTGGCTTACAGAACTATTAAATCAAAATTTAAGTATACTAGCAAATGATAATATAAAGAAAACTATTTTTAAACATATTCTAATGACATAACCTAGTTATTACAAACTCTTGTTTGGAAAAATAGTACAGACATTTCTCATCTCTAAAAATTGATATCAGTTTTACTATATGATTCATTTTATGGTTTTGCAGTCACACATTTATAAAAACGTGTCTTTTTTTCCTGGCAAGAATTCATCAAACTTCTCATCAAATCTAGCTAAATGTCACTTTCAGGTTATTGAAATCATCTTTCATTTTTTGAGCCTTTTTCCCTAGGTGAATCATAGAAATATTCTCTTGTGCTTTGATTATCATTCATAAACTTTGGGGGGAAAGCAATTACTAAATCTCATCTGATTATCTTATATCATGTAATAGAGCGACAGCTGTCGCTCCTGAAGTTGACAGATTTCTTAATTTCCTACAGTCCATTTCAGCCTCACAAATTCTTGACATAATATGCTGAGAAAGTGAAAACAAAACAAACAAAAAAACAGATTGCAGTTGTGATACCTGGAGAAGAGGTCATATGTTTTCCTGCAGAGGTTGTACTGGGGTAGAAAGAAGGGATTTATTGAGAAGTCTCTCTGTCACACTCAAAATCCAAAGCTCAATACAGTCAAGGTTGTAAAATTTTTTAGAGTTCTTTATCCTCCCAGCTAGTAACTCCAGACCCAGTGGAAGGTATCAATATACCTAGGTGGTAGCTATTTACTCATAAAACTGTTTAAAAGTTTCCAATAATGATGCATTGACATTACATTGTTATATAGTTACATAATGTATTAGAGTTACCATCTGAGAGGTGGTGAGCTCCTTTGTGGATATTCTCTAACAGAATGACTATCAGTCTGTAGAAAGGACTTTTGTATTGGTGGGGAGATTTCTGATGATAACATGTATCAACACCCTCTTAAAACTGCTCCACTATCTATACTATCTATATATTTTGGCAATGCAGAGAATAGGCTGAGGGTCTGTTAACTGAACCTAACTTTAGAAGAGAATCAAACTTAAGTAGCATGTATCCTTTGTTTTTTGTTTGTTTATGTTTCCCTCTTGAATGATGAGAGCTAACATTTTACAGAAAGTTGGCCTCTGTTAGGAACTATTCCCAAATCCTTGACACCACTCTGGGTTCATTTTTCATATTATTCCCATCACACAGAAAAAGCCCAGGGGCGCTTGGCCAGATCTATCGGAACCAGAAGCAAGTTTAGAATTTAGGAGGTTTGTTCCTTGGGAGAAAGGAAGGAGGAGGGGGCAGGAAGAGACCTCAAGGAATTTGACTCTTATTTTGTATCTTCGAGAACTCTGTACAATTCTTTTTGCAATAATGATGGATTTCATTGAAACAAGTAAAATATGAAGATAGTTTTTGTGCTTAAGAAGATTACCCCTCACATATGCTGGGGGCTCTGATGTGTGGGTCCATGAGCCTTGTGTGGATTAGCTCATCCACTCACCACACCGGGAGGGACAGCTGTCTGTGTTATTTCCAACCAACAGATTAATCTGAGGCATGGAGGAGGAGGGTGTCCTGGCCAAGGTCACTTTCTGATCTCTGATGATTAGCCATTGCAGTGTACAGGTGCCCAGTATTTCAGTCTAATCTTTCCATGCCTTTGGGGATAGAAACTCCTATCAGAGATGGGAGGCTCCTCAAGGGCTTCTTACATATCCTCCCAGCGCTGATGCAAACTGGGCATGGATCCCTTGTACCCAGCATGCAGGAGCATTTGTAACACCTACTGAGGTTACAATTTATCATCAAGACTAGTGGTTTGAGGGAAAAAAAAATAACAGACCAGTTCTAGCCAACACAGGCGAAAGAGAAAACTGAGATGAAAATTTTGATGTATAACTGTATGTATATACAGTAAATTCTATTCTGAAGCTTTCCTCGTGGAACTTAAGAAATTGCCCCAAAGATAACTAAACAGAATATATTTCCTATATAAGAATAAAGTTTCATGTTTTATGAGAAGAGAAAATAATTTTTTTAATTGTTATTTATATCTTTTACATTTTGTATTCCCCTTGGGTCACCCACCACCAATTCACCCGTGAGCTATCTCCATGGTCCCTTATGGTTTTTTTTACTCTATTTTGTGCCCTTCCCCTCCCCCCACCACCCCTCCCCATCCGCTGAGTGTCTCTCTCCTATTTGGACTCCTCTCCTAACAGGACTCCTTATAGTCCTGTTATAAGTGAAACCATTCAATATTTTTCTCTTTCTTTCTGGCTTATTTCACTGAGTATGATCCCCTCTAATTCCATCCATGTCGCTGCAAATTGCATGTGTTTATCTTCTTTGAATGCTGAATAGTATTCCATTGTGTATATGTACCACATCTTCTTGATCCAATCATCTATTTTTGGACATCTG